>VDFB02252414.1:0-46006 GCA_007258455.2 Sequoia sempervirens
AGTTAGCCATTTCATCCTTCAAGCTTGACCATGTGCATGGCGAATTTTATCTTCCCTTTGCCATCCATTCTTCATGTCTAGGCGAGCTTAGTGATGCTTATGCCATGAATTTCATGCTATTATTTGGATTTTCTAGAGCAAAACCCTCGCCATGTTATTTTCTCTTGCTTTTTATGATTTTTTCTTGCTTTTTACTCTTGGAGGCATAAATTTTGATTCTGAAGATGAACGTGTTGCCACCATGACCTATGGAACCCTGGCACTTTCTAAAAATAGAAGTTACTAAAAATAGAAGAAAAAAAAAGCAAAAAGCAAAATTTCTAAAAGTAGTAAACCCTGGATTGGTCCCAAAGTGCCAAAAATAGAAAAAGCAAAAAGCAAAAAAGCAGAATCCCTAAAAAATAGGTAGTGTTAGAATTGACTCAAAGCAATGGCATTCCTCGTCCTCCGGACCTTCTGGGCACTTTGACGATGTCTATGCGCTGTTCTGAGCTTGAATTCTCTACTTGGCTCGGATGATTTTCAAAGCTCAAACTCCTCATTGTAAATGAAAAAATGGTGATTAGCAATTGCGACGCCAAGGAAAAACCCCCAAAAGCAAAAAAGAAGGGGGTCCCCATTTGCAATGGGACGATGTGTGAAAAGGTCACAACAGGTTCCCACCACTGGTGTATTTAGCCAAATAAAAAGATATAGTCAATATAAAGATTCAGTGGGATAAGTGAAAATCCAAAATACACTGAAAAAAAAAATACAATAAAACAAAACAAAATAGTAGCTAGGATCATTTTACAAAGAGCACCTCACACAGCTAATTTATACCAACAAGCATATATAATTGATAATTGCCTTTCTGCAACAAAACACAAAGGATCCAAACCTTTCTGTCAAAGCAAAGATAGACCAGATCTTTTTTTTGTAATATGTTATAAAATTAACCAAGAAGCAATATCAACACTATAGAGATTCCCGTCCTGCATGAGTGGACAGAAAAAGCATGATTAAGAATGCACAATGTAGAATGCTCACCTGCTTATCCATCTTACGTTTAGCATATAAACTCTTGATTAGCTCAGTATTGCTCTCCAACTCTTTTGATAAATGGTTCTGAGAAGCTTCTGCCCTTGTGCATCTTTCCATAAGATCTACACGCTGTTGAACAAGGAGCCCTACTTTTTCTGCTAAAACCCTGATGCAAGCTCGAAATTCGGCAGAGCCACCATCTCCACTTTCATTAACAGCAGAACTATAACAGTCGGATCAAAATTTCATGTTAGATATCCAGCATCTATTTCCATTTCATAAAAAGGAAAGTAGCAACAGAAACAATATTCTGGTAGAAAGTTGTTTCCAGAATGACCTCTGTATGGATTAAAAGAATTCCTTCATAGGTCATTCCAGAAGCTGTTTTCCAATTTTCATGTACTGTAGAAGATTAAGAACTCTTAACAACATTCAATTCTACAGATATACCGGGTAAGAACTGAAAGAACCCTAAGAAGAAAAAGTGATTTCAGAAGCCACCAAAATTAAATATCCCTTCATAATAATTTCATTGCTAAACCCTTTCTAACCCAGCAGGATGAGAAAGCCTTAATTACCCAATCATAAAAAGCTCATCCCCGCTAATTAATCATATACAGCTTATAGTCCATAGTTATTACTGTTCCTTTCAACATGCACAAAAAATTTTATGGCCATATGTCAACTATGTTTCTCCTAGAGAAGAGACAGCGCCTGGAAAATACAATGTACATTGTTCATAAACATGTGCATCACTAATTACCTCCCAGGTGACATTGCTAAAGAGCGCAGGGACTCTACAAATGCTGGTCCAGCTCCACTTGGAGCAGCAACACAGTTCCGCAGTCTTTCTAACAAAGCCCTCAACTTAACACTTGATGCACGAAGTGAATTATACTCTGCTGCCTTACGATCTGCTGCACATAAGTTTGTTTGTGCTTCTTCTCTAGCTTCATGTAAGAGATTTTCTAGATGAGCACAATTCATCTGTTTATACAGAAAAGACCATACGCAAGCATTAGAAATTTTGGAAAGGGATGAAACAGAAGTACAAGCATATAAGCTCCAAATTAGCGAGAAAATAAATACTTTTACATAAATGCCATGATCATAAACCGAACACCACATGATACAATTTTCACTATGACAAAGATTGCAATTCTTACAAGTTACAACAGAAGCTGCGATATTATAAATGGTATACAAAGAAATAGTTACATTCTGCATGCATTAACATAAAGTCCTTTCCATTTGCAATTCTTACAAGTTACAACAGAAGCTGCGATATTATAAATGGTATACAAAGAAATAGTTACATTCTGCATGCATTAACATAAAGTCCTTTCCATTCTGAATACATTGACATAAAACCCTTTTCATTGGTAAAAAAAGTGCATGAACAAATCTCAATTCCAAATGCAGTAATCCCTAGGATCACCCTGATTTTCAACAAGCAGGCCCTGCTAGCACCAAACTACAAACATAACTACAGCAAAGAGCAAGGTGTGAAGAAAAGGCATAAACATGAGTGAAAACAAATGACAAAATGAAACATTACATTCATAAAAAGCAACACACACAAGTTTTGAATGCAGTAAAATGAGGCCAAAATGCACAAGGCACTTGCAAGTCAGCACAGAGGTCCCTACGCATAAAAACACCTTGAAGAGTCTGAAAAGTAGGAATGCTATTGTGCATCTCTACATAGCATATCCTCTTCCATTATATAATGAAGAATTTTGATAGAGATATGTTGTGATGTTAAGCTTTTATGACTAGCTGCTGTCCTACGTAATTATGAGAGGTATATTTTATGACATAAAGGTTGCTATCTATCTGACATGTGATCTACTTGGTAGTTGAACATTTAGGATATCATTCTCTTCTCTTATTAGTTATTATACTAAAGGTTCTATTATCTTATGTATCAGTCATACAAACATTTTATAATGTCAAAAACTGCATACCCTTGCAATTTCACTCTATGTTGTGTGTCCACTTTGGTGTCCATTCCCTTAGTATTTTCGTAGGCTCATTTCAACCCTTGCATTAGCCTTTTTCCTTCCTATGGTGCTTAGACCTTGTTTCTTGTGGTCACTTTTTAATGTCACTTTTGTGTTAACTCTATGCTCTTCTAGTTTCTTATCATTTTTGGGCCCAAACTGTCTAGACACTAGTGCATCACATGAACGTCCACATGTCATGCTAGCATCTTGTGATAGTTTCTCATTTGATAGCTCTTTTCAAACATTTTTCTATTTGTCATCTTTCCAAGTCAGTAGAAATGGCTAAAAGTAATTCCAAATGGCTCATCAACCCCTTCCTTTTTCCCTCTCTCTCCTTTTTTGAATCTAATCTTTTCATTTTGGCTCTCTTGGCTCTCTCTGGGCTCTCTCCCGCATTATCTTGCACTCTATAACTAGTTACAGCACTCTCAAGCTCTCTTTACCTCTTGGCTTCTTCAAGCCACTACAAGTGATATTGTTCTTGTTTCTTCTTGTTATTTCAACTTTCTTTTATTGTACTCTTGTGCACCTTGAGATTATCGCATTCTGCAAATTACATTTTAGTTGCTGTTCTTATTTCTAAATGCACCTATATTAAGAACGCACTATTTTCCTTCCTATCTATCTATCTTGGCTGCTGTGGAGGTAGAAATACCAAAGCAAGGATTTGACTTAGGCAAATCCACAAACAGCCCCAAACATTTTTCCTTTTCCTTTGCAGTTGTAGTTATTTTAAAGGCACTCAACCACCCAGAGGTTGGCGAATGTATTGTTATTTATAAATTCATTTATATTGTTCATTTGGATCATGTAAATCTTATTATTTCATTTATTTCTTTGTATTTTTATTGTATAATGTTTGTTGGTGCATTTTTATTGCTGATTTTACAGATTAGGTGAACAAGAACATTGGATTTTTGTGGGAGCTCTTCCATGTTCTGTTTGTACAGACAACAGAACACACAGACGTCCGTGCAAATGCGCTGGTGTCCTAGGCAGTGACTTCCTCCTTTAGGCTCCAAGTTCCTCTTTTTGTTCACTTTTCAGATCTGTAACTTATTTGGGTAAATTATTGTTTTAATTTCCAGAAAACAGTCTTTTCTCAACTTTTTTTCTATTATTCTAGTTAAATAAAACTCATTTTAAAAGCATTTATAAGATTACAGAGTTATTGTATTAAACAGTAATAAACTAGTGCAGTCCTAATATAAAAGCAGGGAAAATCGTTTGGCTAATATATTTTAGCTAAATCACAAATTTTCCTCTTCTACACATTTGAAAAACAATGCAATATGAGAGACAAAAAAATGAAATACTTCCGGGGAAGAACAGGCAGAAAGCAGCATATAGAATTACAACAAAGCAAATATCCCAGAGCATGCAAACCTTCTTTTATATTAATTTTTAAGTTTAGTGTCAATGAAAATCAGAGAGAGAAAGAGAGAAAGCAGATCAATGTTTAGACACTCTCCAAAAAATAGGGTTTTAATATAAATGAAAAATACATGAAAATGTGAGTTTTTTCAACTTATTTCCAATATCAATATAAATCATATTTTGTACAGTGAAGTGTGAACAGTCTTTGATTGGATTTCCTGATGCAACGAATTCCTTGAAGTTGTGCTAATTTTTACTTATGTTTTGGTGCATCTTGTCCATTATGGATTCAAGAATGCTGCATCTACCCATTTATCATTAAGCATCAAACATGTAAATCATATATAATATCAAAACTGTTCAGCTTAAACCATGTCTACTCAATTTCATTGTCTATGAGTACTTTCATAGGTTAGATGAGGTGCTCTATAAAGAAAGATGAGGTCATGGGCACATTTTTCTTATTATCATTTGTCATTTTTCCACCTGAGTATTTATTGCTGGAGGCTAGTGCCAGTTCCTTGTTAATAGGCCTTCAGTTTCTAGTCACAAGCTGATTACTGTCAATGAAGGTGGGCCATCCTATGGTTAAATATGGCACCCAACAGTCAACCTCACTGTTATTTATACCCTTCAGGTGGCATAGGTGATGGTCATGGGCAGACCAAAAACATTGTTTATGGGGCAATGCCTAAAAGCTGGATGTTCCCATTGTTTCTTCTCCTCACCAAGCTGGAGCCTGGGACAACCAAGTGCCATCCAATTCAACATTGCATGCAGAGGGACCACCTATGCCCATTGACATTCAATGGAAGCAAGAAGTACACTAAAATTAAAGGCCACTGATGCAATACATATGACATAAGTACAACATAAAAATGTAAACTATAAAATGAAGGAGAATTCGACTTATTTGTGCAACCTGCATACCATGGGGATCATTAAAATTGGAGACACCTTTGCTAGTTCATATATGGAGGTTTGGATAAGACTGTATAAGGCTGGCCTTTTATTATGAGATATACATTAAGGGAGACAAAGCAAGAGCTGAACTTCTGGGCAACTCAATTGTTTGGGTTCGAGAACTATTGTGTTGGAACCTACTGTGATGCAGTGCCAAAAACCAGAAAGTAAAGGTTCACCAATGGGGATTATAAAGTTATTAACATTCTTAGAATAAATGAGCAATGAAAGAAATAAATAAATCGATATTGTGAATTCATGTACAATTAGATGGCATCTTCAGAGTTGTATTAATTTACATTTTATAATAAGTGCATAATCCTATTCACAATATTTTCAAGGTTTCTGAGTGAAAGCAGCCATTACCTGAGACTCGTCTAAGAGTTTTAAACTAACTTCCAACTCCCTCCTGACAGAGGCAAAATCCTCCAGGACTGTGGCCAACTTTGTTTCAATTGCAACACAATGCTCTGTTTTTTCTGATAATGCA
Organism: Sequoia sempervirens; assembly: GCA_007258455.2. Lineage (NCBI taxonomy): Eukaryota > Viridiplantae > Streptophyta > Pinopsida > Cupressales > Cupressaceae > Sequoia > Sequoia sempervirens. Next base: position 5,860 of record VDFB02252414.1, read on the forward strand.
TTCTGCAACTCCATTATTACGTCTTCTTTCTGTTCAGATGCAGAATTACTTTCTCCCTCAACCCTAAATTCAGAGAATGTTTGATCTGTAGCATGACTTACATCATTGTTTTCTGAAACCACTTCCAATTGTGCTGCATTTCCCACCTTCTGAGTTTTATCTCTACCATCAGCCTGCAACTCCTCTTTGGAAAATTCCAAGGCAGAATTACCCGAGGGTGTTGTAACTGCAGAGATTGCTTCTGGAAGCATTGCCCCAAGAAAATCAGCCATATTTTCGTCGACATTCTCTCGGAACTCACCTGACTGCCCATCCAGATGCTCATGTTTTGAAGAGCTCATATTAACAGAGGAGCAAATCCCCTCATCCATAGGTTCAGGTAAAAGTGATGGATTTTGTGCCATTCCATCCCCACTTATAACTGACGTTTCTGACTTACAATCATCAGATTTTGATGCAGGGACACTGGATACAGCACATTCAATACCATCTTTCCTTTCTGACAGCTTACTTAGATGTATAAACTGATCTGAAAGCCTTCTCTCCAGTTCTTGAATTCTTTCTTCATATTTTACACATTGCAGCTGCTTCACCTTCAAATCATTTTCAACATGTTTCACATACTCATCCTTCAAATGCAATGCATTTGTTGTTTCCTGTGCTGCCTTCTGTAAGAGACCTTCTATGCTGCTCTCATCTACTGCATCATAGTAAATATCAGGAGCAAATGAAGAGATAAATGCTACAGCTGAGGCAAGTTCTGATTTCAACCATGCATTCTCAACCTCTATTTCAGTTGTTCCAAGAATACAATCACCATCATAATCATCATCCATCATGCCAGTTTCATATTGCTTACCAGTATTTAAAGAACTCTGTTCACCATTACCAGAATGATAACTGCTGCTAAATGGGGCAAATGAGCCTTTTCCTTGTGCATTTGGATCACTCTTGGGCAGAAGTCCTACTAAGGATTCTGGAGCATAGCGCTCAAGATCTGCAACATCGATGTCAAGTAAGCTGGTGTCAAATGGCTCAATATTAACAATACATTGTCTAGGGATATCAAATAACCCCAAAGCTTCTAAGACATCCTGAGGGATGTAATCACTCTGTAACTTTAAAAACTCCATCCGTCTTTGTACTTCAAGTTCTCTCCTACTAGCCAGTTTTTCAGCTAGTTGGCCTGCTTGCCCCATGTATAGTTTCATAGAAGCTTTTCTCCTAACCACTTCTGCAAGGCAAGCCCTGTATGAAGGACCAATTTTGCGAATAGATTTCAGCTTAGCAAATATCCCATCTTGATGACGCATAGCTTCCTTAAATGCTGACAACTCAAATCGTATATTTCGAATACTAGACTGAAGAGATGCCACCCTTTGCATATTAGTGTGCACCCACACACTCATCTCGTGTTTCTTATCTTTGCAAAACTCAAACAGTTTATTTATTTCATAGCTACATGCTTCCAGTCTTGGTAAGTAGTTCTTATCATGAGCATCATACATAGGACCCAGTGCAGAGACTGCATCATGAGGTCTAAGTGAAGAAGCAGATAATTGGCTAGTCAAACAGTTATCTACATGCTTCTTTACAGTCTTCACATCTTTTCTGCAAAAATAAAAACTATAATATCTTAGAAATTAATGAAAATGAAGCACACACAATTAAGTAGCAGATAGAGGTTATCAGTAATATAACAGAAACAGGAAATGGGAAAAGGCAATACAACATAACATATCAACAGTATGGTAATCCAAAATAGCAACAAGCTGGCACATTTCTTCTTAACTAACAATAGGGAAACATATTGCGAGAATTAGATTAAAAAGTAAGGAGATCAACAATTCAGTATGCACTGTTATACAGATGTTTATCTTTAATTTGGATGGATCAATGGGTCACTTGTGAAGACTGAACACTAATGAAAACACTACGCATTTTTACAAAAAATGCACCAACCATGTGGCAAATTGGCCTTGGGGGCATATCATGCAATGTGGGTTCATTATGTGTAACTTGCCTTTTCTGTGGATTTGGTTCAGATTTTTAATGTGATATGGTATATATCATATTACGATCAACCAATATGCTATGAATTCTACATTTAGTTAAGAATGCATAAACGTTAAAATTTCAAATAGAAAATCAGAGTTGTGTCCATATTTATCTGCCAGTACTACATTTCTTCTTAACTAACAATAGGGAAACATATTGCAAGAATTAGATTAAAAAGTAAGGAGATCAACAATTCAGTATGCACTGTGATATAGATATTTATCTTTAATTTGGATGCATCAATAGATCACTTGTGAAGACTGAACACTAATGAAAACACTACGCACTTTCACAAAAAATGCACCAATCGTGTGACAAATTGGCCTTGGAGGCATATCATGCAATGTGCATTCATTATGTGTAACTTGCCTTTTCTGTGGATTTGGTTCAGATTTTTAATGTGATTTGGTATATATCATATTATGATCAACCAATATGCTATGAACTCTACATTTGGTTGGAATGCATAACCATCAAAATTTCAAATAGAAAATCAGAGTTGTTGAGAGATATCAAGTTTCCACAATCCATCATGATTGTAATTACTTCAAATTTCTGGATTTGATTGCGTAAAGTTTTTGCATCAACGTTTCGGATCACACTCCGTGACCCATCATCAGGATGAAAGCAAGAGCTGAAGGAGAATGTAAAGTTGCAGACCAAGACCAACTTAAAAGGAGGGAGGAAGAGAAGGAAGCACAAAGGACGAGGAAGACAAGACAATAAACCAATAAAATTAAAGATAAGAGAAAAGAAACCAAAAATAGTATAGGTTATAAAATAAAAAATGAACAATAAGATTTTACATAGAAGCAAATTATTATAATGAAATAAAAGAGAAAAAATAATCCAAATTGTAGTCAATTTATTGAAATTAATCAAAATGAACAATAAGATTTTACATAGAAGCAAATTGTAGTCAATTTATTGAAATTAATGTAAGCAAATTATTATAATGAAATAAAAGAGTTGTGTCAATATTTATCTGCCAGTACTACATAATAAGCCTCTCTATAGTAACCGAATTGAACTACCATTGTAGAGATAAACTTGCATTAATTTTGAATGGCATACAAACCATAAGTAAAGGTAATAAAAGTTTTCAATGCAGTATGCAAGATTCTAACATGCATAATACTCTAAAATAATTACATCAGACAGGGAGAGATTATCCTGTTCTACTAGCACATACCAAAAATTCTAAATGCAATTAAATCACTAAGAAGCCAACTGGTTCTGAAATTGAATAACACAAATAAAATAGTTAAGAGACAAAACATAGCTGTAAAAATGGGGTTGACATCAGATGGTGCCATAAGTTATTGAGGAAGACAAGAAAGAACATACAGGACTGCTTTGTCAAAGCAAACTCCTTAATTTGCCCATGCGAGAAGGGGTATTATTACAGCAGCAGTCAACTGATACATGTACATAGATGAGAGAGAGAGAGAGAGAGAGAGAGAGAATTGTCTTGTGTAATATCTAACATAACATGTTCTGCTTTAGCAATAGAAGAACTATTTCCAAGAAATGGATTAGCATTGCATACCGTAAAGTATCCAATATGCTTGATTGTTCCTTAAAATATCGCTCATGTTCTCTGACCATGTGTTCTTCACGTCGCAGATTAATTGAAGGTTGGGCGCGAAGTAGATCTTGAACCCTACGCTGTAGTTCAGCATAAATCGGCTTGAGCTGTGACACTTTTTCTTGGAACTGCTTGTGGGACAAAAGACATGCCTCCAAAGTCTTCCGTGATATGTCTTCTTGTCGTACAAAGTCTAAAAGGCATTTATACCTTTCTGTTTGAAGTTTTGGATGAAGTTTGCAAGCCTGCAATCTGTTTATAGTCTTTTCAAAATTTGTCAGAAGATCCATGTGATACCTCTGCTGGTGATCAAATTGCTTCATGAACTCCATATATGACTGATTGAAAATCTTGCAGGAGAGATCCATATTAGCCCTCGCAGTCCCAAAAGCCCTTTCCTGAACTTGTTGCTCCTGGACCAATCTCCTTGACAGTTCAATTCTGGATTGACTTGCAATGTAGATATGGTGACCCTTCTGAAAATGGCACTTGAATTGCCTCTCATACTGGGCCAGTGCTCCCGAGGCCGGATCTGCTGCATCATCCAAGCGATGGGGGCTTTGAGCAGATGATGGGATAGGAAGCATAGGAACCTCTGGCAGTTCAATAACTTCTCTAGGAGGTGGAGGGCAGTCAGCCATAAGTCGAGTTCGGTTGTAAAGAAAAACATCATGCCCATCACAGGGCAGCTTGTAAGAAGCCAGTGATTTCTGTGGCTCCAATCCCTTGTCCCCACATATCAGAAGCTGCTCATTAACATTCACTCCGGTTACAGATGCCAAACGCTGCTGTAGAATTTCCACAGAGGTCGCACCGTCGCACTCAACCTCGATGCTATGGCCATTTTCGGCCACATGGATCAAAAGCATCCTCCCAGGCACAAAATCCTCAGAAACAACAGACGAGCTCATTTCAACACGAATGAATTGTACCCAGGCAGGCAATTTGAGACAGGTGATTTTTCCGCCAATCCAAAAAGCGGGAATAAAATGTCCTGCAACGGTTACGAACTGATGACATAAAAGTTTCCTCTACACAAATATACTAGAAAATTGCACCATCCAAATTGCTAAATCAATGAAACACACCGCACAATACTTACAGAAATTCCAACCCTCAGCCCTCTACACAAAATTGAATAACAAACACATGCTTTAGCCAAATGAAAAGAAAGAAGAAGAAAACAGAAAAACCCGAACGTACTAATTACAGAAATCAGAACCCTCGTTGAAGTTTATTTGAGCTGTCAAAATTCTTATCAAAAACACCCAAACGAAACATTCCCTTTTTTTTAATTTCAGAAATCCAAACTATCCACCATCTCCACAGAACCGAAACAACAAAAACTCTATTTGTATTTCACAACTACAGGCTGCCCTAGCTGAAATTCTTAGCCCTAAAATCCCCAGCTCACCAAAGCCTAGAGGTCCACAAATTGAAACCCCGAAGCCTCAATACAGAACTGAAACAGCTGAAACTCTCCAACAAATCTAAAAAAACGCACAACAATGAATATGAATCTTCTCTTTCCAATCAATTTCAATATTTTAAACCCTAACCTTAAAAAAGAAATATTCGAGCAGCCGCTTCCCTTGTATTCATGAATCCACAGACCAATCCATACTTTCCAAATAGTTGCTGCTTATGCACACTACTCATATAAAATCACGGCCAAATCAAATCCATAATTGATATTCATCCATCAAGCCCTACAACACCAATTTTAACACAAAAATTAGCCAACAGCAGCTCGAAACCCCTACCTCATAGATTCTAAACCCTCTCCAAAACATAAAGGCAAAAATAACGCGTATTTCCAAGAGATTTGTAAACCCTAATTCACTTCCAACAGCTACAATTAAAACCTGGGTATTTGCAAATTGTTTCCACCTCTTGTCTTCACAAAACAAATGTGCTCCCTGCGCCAAAATTTATGCTTAACTTTCCACTGTATAATAATTATTACAGAAAATTAAACACAGATTACTCGCAATGATAAGTTGTGTTGCCTCAGGACTCCTGATGATAATTTGTCAAAGCTATCAGATTTGATTCTTCCTAGGGAAATTTCTTCCTTCCTTATAACACGAGCACATATAAATACAAATTATTTTGACTATTTCTTGGGCAAAATAATTCAACAATGAATCATTTTTACCGCTTTTTCACTCTTCCAAGAGCTGTTTTGGAACTTTCCGGTGGCGTAATCGTTTCTCTGGTTGCCAGCTGGCAGCGTACGGACAGAATGTGCTATGTCGGCTGCTCCCAGCCATTGAATGTGCGCGGCGCCATCTTTACGGCTCTACTATAAGTTTAGCTCTAAACCGGTGTTTACTAGATACTTTCAAGTGGAAGGAGTTGTCAAAGTGGCTTTTGATCAAATGGGAAAGAATGCTTGGCTGAAATAAGGAATTATTTTTTTATTTTTTTGAATGACTTGAAATTCAAGTTACTCAGAATAGATTGCTTGGCTGAAATAAGGAATTATTTTTTTATTTTTTTGAATGACTTGAAATTCAAGTTACTCAGAATAGATATTCTTGTATTCTCGAGTCTTCAATAGATATTTATGGAGGGGAACTTTTTAATAAAATTTAAAAAATTCAGTGGGTGTTCTTGATATTTTTTAGGAATATTTTAAAGCTAGTGGTCTCAAAATTTTAATAGTGCAATCTAGCTTAAAAGTTTAAGATCTAAAATTTAAGGAATGAACTCCAATGCTTTGATAAAAATTAATAAATAAATAAAATTTCTCTCATTTTTATTTTCTAAATTGTAGATGATAGTAAGTTGTAGGGGCAATTTCTAGCCCACCTCAATTTGAGGGGCTTAAATATGCAGTTCTAAAAGGTAGGGGTTACTATTTTTTAGGAAAAGATTTCAATTAATCTTGTAGCATATTTTGCTTTGCTCCATAAGACCCTCTGCTCCTTGAAAATAGATTTGGAAGCTCGTCCATGGGACCGCACTCTAAGATGAAGGAAGTATCATAAAGGGAAAATTTAATTTTGATAAATGAATAGCTTTTATAACTTAGCATTAGGTTAAAAATAAGAGATAATATAAGTTTAAGTGTAGAGTAAATTTGATAAGATTGATTATCTTTTAGTTCTTAACATTAAATCAAAGGTACTCATTATCTCTTAATCTTAAATATTAAGTTAAAAGAAGAAAAATAGATTTAGTTGATCAAGGAGCATTGGAGAAACTAGAGTACAATAATTGTTTTATCCTACTACCTTTTAATATTAACCAAAAATTATATTAGTGTTAGAAGTACATTATCCTTATTGAGCATGTCATTCTATAGGTCGATGAATCAATCTAAATCACCATGGATGTTAACTTCAAGTGACTACGGAGGAATTACAAAAGTATCAACAACCACAATCAAAAAACAATGATTCTACCAACAACTGCAATAAAAAAATAATGATTCATTCTCCCCTTCTTGATTCATTCTACCAACAATCGAGGAATTGCAAAAGCATCAGCAACCATAATCAAAAAATAATGATTCATTCTCATCTTCCTAATGATGAATCACTAAGTGTGATTCGAAACGTTGATCCAAATAAAACATACACAGAGAAAATTGTATCTAATTCTCATTGTTTGTGGAAAAATCATTCTTACTAATGATTCTACCAACCAACGCGATTGAATTTCATTAATTTGACAAAAAAACAAGGAGAAGATCATTCAATGATAAAATGAAAATTATTTTAAAATATTCTATTAGAGAAAGTCCTTTGCGAAATTTTCCTTGAATAGATAGATCAACAATATTTCCTTGAGAAACTAACATAACTCCTCTCATACCTATTAATTAGTGAACCTAAGATGTACTTCCTCTAGCTCTTGAAAAGGACATCATATGTACTGGATTAAAAGGATCAAACATATCCTATAATTCAAATTCATTTCTTGTCTCTAATATTCAAAGATACCATACCATATTTTAGTCAATAGATGTCATGAAACAATTCAAAATTCTCCAACATCTTAAAAAGAAATATATCTTTAAAATGAGAACTTTAAATAACTTCATTTGCATCCTCAATAATTCTTTTTTTCTTCATCATTTACATCTTCCAAAAAGATTTACAATTAATTTTTTTCTTCTTTAATTTTAAGAAAATACTTGCAATTTTATACATAAAGTGACATAAACCATTATCTTCCTCCACTAAAAATCTTTAAAAACATTAAGTAACTTTTCAAATACAACATAATGTAATTAGTTAAATAGAGATAGCCACATATTTATGTCAAAAAAAAAAAGTGAAGTATACTGGAGATATGCGGGGATAGCGTGGACGATACAGACAAGGAAGTTGTACAGTTAAGTTTAGTTGTAGTACTAGATTTGGCGGAGAATCTATTATATAACGAATACCATCTATGTTTCCAGGCAAAAGGCGAGTGACTAGACAGATTCTAGGCAGGCACGTCAAGCAATGAATAAATGGATTTGGACAAGGGGGGTTTTCAAAAAAGGCTGCTTTCCACGATACTTTCAAGCATTCCATTTTTTAATAATTTTTAATCTAAAGATAGATTTATACTTTGTTACAACTTGAACCATATTGGTCCCCCCAATTTCAAGACAATTACATGTGGTCTAACCCAAAGCTGCCAATTCCATGTTGTTGACAGGTGGGAACAAAATTAACCTGCTTACACATGAACCAACCAAGTAAACATCAAGCATGTTTTTTTAGCTTCTTTAGCTACAACCAAGTGGCCCAATACATATAAGTTATTGTTTTGCTTTAAACGATGAGTTGGACATGGTATATATGTGTTTGTCAATGTAACCTTTTGTTTCGTGAAATAGGTCCCATTGCCAATAAATAAAGTTGTATCATCAAGATTAGATTTCATAGTGTGATTGATTCTCATATTAGATTATATGAAATAATTATATTATATTGGTTATAAATTTTTCAATTTTGTTGAAAAAGTTTTGTCAAACTTGGTTTAATTAATATAATTTTAATTATATTATATTGTATTGTCTTTTAGTTAGATCTATATCACGAGAGTAGAGAAAGCATTTTATATCCTTACATTTTGGTGAACCCACAATTTGATCCAATCTAAGGATTAGTCTTAAGTAACACACTTAAGTTTTTTCAAATTAAATATATTTTAAATGTGTTGATCTATTTATTTTTATCTTAGATGTCTTTTGCATTCATTAATTTTTTTAGTTCTTAAGTAAGAGACATGATAATTCCACAAACCATAATGCTTCTAGATGTTTTTGATATAAAAAGCAACAAAACAAGGGTGTTGTCCCTTTAATACAAAGCCTTGCGGGTCATCAGGAGCATAATAACATCATCAGCGTATTAACAACAAAAAACAAAACACCAAACCAAACACCCTAACCATTCCATAATGCTTGTAGATGTTAACTATGTAGAGATTTTTAGTATCAATGTTTTAGATCACATTCCATGATCCATCATCAAGGAGAGGAGAAAAAGTGATGATGGATCACGAAATGTGATCTAAAATGTTGATACTAAAAATTTATGCACAATTGACATTTAGGAGCATTGATAAACATGTTAGTTCTTGTTGTCTTGTTTTCTATATTAGGTCATTCGTCTTTTGATTCAATGTTGATGGTGTGACCCCTAGGATGCACCCATCTATCATAATGTAAGGGGTAAAGTACATTCTTTGCACTTTTACACCACTTTGGGCAATGTGGCAAGTACATTATTGTAGTATTCAACTTGACTTGTCTAATGCACAACCAACCTCAAATTCAAACCCATCAACCAAAACCTTATTCTCCATTACATAATTGGAACCAAACTAATCTATAGGTCTCCCACTAGCTTAGATTAGGCCATATACATTGGCCTTGTCCATAGATTGGTTTATATCATGCAACCCGGTTCACCAAATTCAAATTCAAAATCTCTTGCTTTTGAAGTTGACTTTTCTAGAATTTGACCATTATTTTGTTGATTCACATGTCAAATGCCTCAAGCTAAGCAAGTAGGATATTGTATTTATAAATATTCTAAAGTTATTAGCTCGCATTGAAATATCAATCAAAAAACATATGGAAACAACACTTGCATATGGAAACCAAATCACATAGAACATCTAAACTATATTCAACTAAATTATATCAACACCCTTAGACATTACATCACGTGTATGCACAAAAAATCCTAAGGGGTTTGAATAGAACAAGAAAGTCTAAAGTATTCCTTCTAGCCTACAACAAATTCCATCATACTTGTGAACACAACCCTTTGTTAAGTGACAAGTATAAAGGGCAAGAGCGCATCACGAAAGGTCACATGGTCATTAAATAAAGTTGTGTTATCAATACTAGACTACATGGTGTGATTGAGTCCCAAACTAGGTTACACAATGCCACTTGTTGTGCATTGATTTAGTACCAAACATAATTTTGTCACATGTTCCTTATCTTACATCCAAAATCATACTGTAGTTTTTGGATGTCAATTGTTGCAAAACAACAAATCATCACATATCAATAGAAAAAGATAAGCATTATTATCCTTTATCAATTTTATCAAACGCAACTTGGTCAATATTACTAATTATATCATATTGCATTATCTTTTAATTAAATCTATATTGCATTAGTAAAGAAAGTTCAATTTATTTCCTTAATCTTTAACATAAGTGCAAAAATAAGAGGAAATTTTGAAACAATTTTTAAAGTTTTTCCACTTCTTAAAACATGTTGACATTAATAAGATAATATTTTCACAATCTATATTAATCATGAAGAATGCTTGTAAATACTAATTATGTGAAAATATTTTACATCGATATTATATTAATCATTTTAATCATTTGTCATAAGTCTTTCCTACAAACACCTACAAAACCTTTTAACTTCAAACTCTATAACAAAGTAATAATAAGAAATTTGTTTCCCTAATCTATTCGCTAAAAAAGTACTAGAATTATTTTTGTTTCACCACTTAAAAGACATATTCTTCTTTTACCTGTTTAAGAAAACAAAACTTAGGTTAAGTTTAGGAAAATTTAATAGGTGGTGGAAATTTTTGACAACCAAATGAAAGGGGTCCCATTAAGTCATAATTCCTAGCAATGGTTGAGGTAAATGCACGTTACCTATGAATCGTAGGCCACAAAATTAAAGTTGAGGTAGAAAGACAAAGGGGAATTAATTTAAGGTAGAATTAAAGTACCTTTTCCTTGTCATGTCTTTTTCTTTTATGTTTTTGGATTCTAAGAGTGTACAAGGTATATTTTTGTTTGAATTTTGACTGATAATATATTTTGATTTGATTTTGTTAGTATTCGTGTTAATATATATATGTGTGTGTTTATTTATTTTTAATAATTTTGGATTAGATTTGTAACATTATTTATGTATTTATAGATTACATTATTAGTTTTTAAAATTTATCATGTTGATTCTTTTTTTAAATCATTATGAGTTGGTCTTGTTGATTTATTTATTTGGTTATATTTAAAATTATTCATTGTCATTTGACATTATGTTGGAATGTTAAGAAAACATCCAAGCCAAAAGATCTTAAAGGAGAATCTATGTTCTATTGATAATATAAATAGTTGTAGAACCAAGATCCTAGTACCTACAAGAGACAACAAACAAACACATTAAAAGATTCAAATGCAAGTCAAGATCAAAGTTCCCCATAAAATCTATTAACAATGTTCAAAATAGGAATAAAAGCAAGAACACAATGAAAAAGCAAGGGAATAGATTAAATCTTATTAAAAACATGCAAACTCTTGATCTTATGGGGGAGTTGGTGCCAATTTGATGTGGAAATTGGCCCTTTCCTAACTCATATGCAAGCTTTTGATGATTTGGTGATGATTGATCCACTTGGTGATTGCTTCAAATAAATTTCATGGAGAAAACCTGCAATAACCTAACTATGCCTTGATGAAATTGATAAAAATGCTAATGCTTGAAAATGAAAATGAGTATAGTAAGTTTGCTCAAATTGTGGATGATAACAATGAAGGATAACCTCTCTATTTATAGAAGAAATTGAAGAGAGAAGAGGCAAAAGGGATGAATGTGGGATAAAAACCCGACCAATAGGAAGAAGCCACTTGTCATAATGTGAATGGACAAGGGTTGAGCACATTTTGATCAATGTGCAAGTTTGAAATTTGAATTTGATGAAATGGCATGTTTAGGGGGGATGTATGAAGAGTTAAATGCCACTTGGCTCAATGCACAAGGACATGTAAGAGATTTTAAATGCTTTGTTGGAAGGACAAACCCTTTTGGAGGGATTTTTTCAAATTTTGGGAATATTCCAACCATTGATGCCTTTTCAAAAGAAAATAGATAATTTAATAAATTGATAAATTGATTTTCATGAGCAAGTGGCAAAAGCTATATGATTTGATAGATTAGGATTAAATTAATCACGATTTGATTAATTTAATGAGGGATTAGCTTATTTGACCATTTGATTTAGATTTTTGGATTAAAATAAATCAAAATAAGAGGAAAATGATTTAAACTTAATTAAATAAAGATTTTGATTTATTTAATTAACGAAGATGGTGTTAGATTAAATCAAATAAAGATTAATTTAGTTAATTTAATGGAATGACTTTAGATATCAATTAAATAAAATAAATTATTTAATTAAAAGAGGGACTATAGGATTAATTAAATAAAAAATGATTTATTTAATTAATAGGAGATGATGACTTGGTCGGATAAAATTGATTTATTTAATTAAGAGATGAAATGTGATGAATTTAATTAAATAGAGATTATTTAATTAAATGATTAGCAGAGAGATGATTCAGGATGAAATAGTGTTAGTAAAATCAGGATCAGGTGTGATTGGTATATTTTCCATGTCTATAATAGTATTTCCATAATGCATGGTATTGATCAAATTGATTATGTTTTAAACTGTGTATGAGGTTTTTGCACCAATATTTTGAATCACATTTTGGGATTCATAATACTTAGTCTAAATTAGAAGTAAATGATCTAATTTTTATTCATCTTAGGTCAATTATTGTCTTTAACCTTTCACATAAAAGACGTGAAGAGATTTTGCTAAGAGTCTAAGGACAACTTCACCATTACAATTCAACAAATTCCTTAATTATATTTATAAACACCACCTATCTTACACATATTTAGACCCCATAAATTAGAGCAAGAAATTTCCAATAGTCGATATTCTACCAATTCAAATATGTGAGATAGTTAAGGTTTATGTGTAGGTGCATATCCACACTTCCAAAGATAAGTCCATATTTGTATAGGTGATCATAAGTGAAAATAATAAGTTCATAAAATATAAGATCTTCATGTAAGCAAGCAATAAAATTTTAACACCTTCATGATTCAATCAATTTTAAAACTTTAACACCAAATTTTATCATATTGACTCTTTTCTACTAGTCGTTGTGGGATGACCTAACACACTTGTGTTGACTTATGTTTTTGGTTGCATTTGAGGGCATTCATTATTATTTGGCATCATGTTGGAATGTTAAGAGAATATTTAGGCCAAAAGAGCTCAATGGAGAACCTATTTTTTATTGATATTAAATTGTATTTTCATAATCCATGGTGTTGATTAAATTGCTTCTAGTTTAAATTGTGTATGAGATTTTTGCATTAATGCTTTGGATCAAGATCCATTGTGCATAGTTTAAATCATAATTAATCTAGTCTATTTTTTATTTGCTTGATTATGACATCATCCTAGTTCTATTTCAAGCTTTCTTGTTATCTTTGATCCTTCACAAAAGTCATGAAGTTATTATGTTAAGAGCTTAGCTATTGACAACTTCATCGTTACAATTCAAAAAATTCCTCAAAGGTGTTTATAAACACCACCTATCTTTATGCATATTTAAACCCTATAAATCAAGGTAAGAAATTTTAATAGTTCATATTCTACCAAATTAAATATGTGAGTTATAGTTAAGGTATATGTGTAGGTTTGGGGCGAGGAGCTTAGCTCGATTGGCTAAAGCATCATGTCGCATGCAAGAGGTCATGAGGTCTAGTCTCCCCCCAAACCCATGGTACCAGAGGGCGTGTCGTGCCAACGCCACCAGTCACGTGAAAAAAAGTTTACCAAGTGCACTGTAATTTATAGGGGGGTGGATACCTAACCAATTCCTACAGTCTTTTTTAAGGTCTATGTGTAGGTTCATATTTGCACTTTCAGAGATCAATTTTACACTTGCATAGGTGATCCTAAGCAAATATGGCAAGTTCATAGAATATGAGATCTTCATCTAAGTGAGACTCAATTTTAGCAACTCTGTGAATCAACATATATCACAATAAATTATTTCCTTCATAGTCCAACTAAGTATTATATTTTAATTCAATATTTATTTTTAATTATTAGTCGTAACTCCTACATTATAAGCATTTATTATTTTTCAATTATTTATCCTAGGTAAATTGTAGTGAAGGAATTTATTTTCCTAATATTTTTAGTGAGCCCACCATTCCTACACCCCTTAGGGCTTACTCCTTCATCCTTAGGGTTTATAACTTCTACATTAGAGTTTTAAATCTAATATCTTTGATTGTTACATCTTTCTTTAAGATCTAATTAAGGTTTGGATCCACCTCTATTTGTGTATCGTTGATTTATTGATATCAAGGTTTGAACCTTTATTAATATTTTCTCTTTGATTCATACATACTCACCCCTGTTTATGTCTCGTTGTTATCTTTTGTCATGGATTCTCATTGTCCCCTATCTTTGGCCTATATTCATACTTTTATTATATTTATTGAATTGGTTTTACCATTTGTACCATTTGCTCCCACTATACTTGATACACTCATGTCTTTTATCATTTAAATGGGATTATTATTTATGAAGATGTAGTTTCATGGAATATTCACATTTTCTTCCTTCATTGACTTAGTTATTTCCTTCTCATCCTTCTTTCATATTCTCACTTCACTTATCCTTGCACCTTATTTTTCTTCTATGTCCCCCATGGATAATATGGGTGATTTTCTTGAGAATAGTGATACCTTACCTTTAAAACTTTTCTTTCACATATTATGACTCAAGATACATCTTTTGTGATAGATATCTATCATGTCAACTTTTCTTTGAGTGACGATGTTTCCTTGGTTATAAATGATGATGGCATGGCCTAATGTCATTCTTTCTATATGTCATGTACTCTTTTCCATATATCTTATGCATCTTCATGTTTTACATCCCATATTAACCCATCCTTTTTTAAGAATATGCTTATTTTTCATGCCTTAACTACCACATAAAGTCATCTTATGATGGGATATACATATTAGAAATGGTTAAAGAGCATAATTTACTTGAACAACTTACGAATAATCTAGCCAAAATCTCTCACTGATATTTTATGTATTTATCCAAGACACATAATTATTTTAAGATGATATTTAACTTAAATCAATGTTCCATCTATTGTTACTCCTATAGATATAGTTATTATTCTCAAACCTATTTATAAGGATATAAATCTAAATTTTCACTCATAACTCATATGTTTCTTCCTCCTTATGTCATTCAAGAACACTATCCATTGTATATTATGGTTAAATATACAAATGTCCAAATAAAAAGAGCTTTGGTTGACAATGTTGAAAATGGAGGTAATTATGTAGCTTAAAACTTGTAAAACTATGTGACTGTAGATCTAATTAAGTGTTCTTTGTTACAAATTCTTTGTGTATGATTATCTGTTTAGATCAATTTTACCAATTTTAGAAAGAGACAAAAAATTGTAGAAGAATGAGACAAGAAGATAGAAGTGGCACAACATATATGTGGAGAAACCCTTTTAGGAAAAAACTCCACAACTAGAATCAATAGTTCTTGTATTATTTAACCTCAGAATAAGATTACAATAACATTGTATCAATCCTTGATTGATATGCTTCCTTGCCTTCACCAATCCTTCTTCGCAACTTGCAATAAACTCTAATAAAACTCTCTTCAACTTGCTGAAATTAATATACAATAATTAGCATTGAAAACTCCAAAGAATTTCCAATTACAAGAGCACAAAGCTTCTCTCAAAAACCTATGCCTATTCTGTGCAAGTAGAGTTTCATCTTGTAACATGAAGTCAAAACCAAAGTCTCCTCAATTTTGGCGCCCCAAACTAAACACTTAACTAATCGTTGGTCAAGAGAATATCTTCCAAGCTTCTCCTCAAAGTTGGTGCCCAAGAATGGGCCCATTTAACTCATCCTTGTAAATATCTTCTCATGCAAAAGCCGTTAACTCAAAGATCCCAACTTGGGTACCCAAGGTGGGTCTAAGTCAATCTTTGTTAACTGAAACATATATCTCCATCAATTCATGCAAAAATTATGCATGATTGATCATCCCCACTTAACTAAATGTATCCACCTATTATCTGTCATGCAACTAAAGTCACTAGTCATGCAACTCAAGTCAACTAAGTTCAACTAGCATTCAACTGAAATTAACTACATGCAACTAAAGATAATTGAACCATAACTGAATTAAACTAAACTGAACTAAACTAAACTAATATGAACTGAACTAAACTAAACTAAACTAAACTGAACTCATGTGAATATGGGTAAAAGCAAGAAGTTGGGTACACGAAGAGGGGAAGTTTCGGCCAAAAAAAAATCTCGCAGAAAATGTGTATGCGTTATTAAAAAAATGTGTATGTGTTTAGGATTCGGTATCCGATCCTAAAAAAATGTGTATGCACTATCAAACACATATGCGTTATAACACGTACGCGTTATATAATGCATACACATTTTATAACACATAAAAATTAATTATTTAAAAAAATAAATACTTTTTAGAAACGCGTACACGTTTTAGAATGCGTACGCGTTTTAGAACGCGTATGCGTTTTGAACTCAAAATGCATACACGTACGCTTTTCTAAAAAGTATTTTTTTTTAAATAATCAAGAAAGTAAGAAACGCATATGCGTTTTGTAACGCAAACATGTTTTGTAAAAATGTGTATGCATTTTTTAAATTCAAAATTCCCAACCCACATGCTACCTCAGTTTTAGGCTCGGAAAAGGCTTGGCAATCTGAGCCTTAGCCTTTGACCTGCAACTAAAAAACTAAGGCAGATTGAAGAAGAATGTCCAACTTTGACAATATAGATGATGGACTTTTTTTCTGAATGAGTCTATAAAATTAAAACCCATTAGAGAACACAATGTCTACTTTCTAAATATATAATTTTTATTAAAATTGGATTACGTTTCATATTTTTTAATTAATTTCTAAGCAAACTAGTCCTTAAACTTGAAATATCAGGTTTTTTTGGTTTTTTAATAACTTTTTGTTAGTTGATTTTCTTATAAAAAAAATTATATGGGGCCAAAATTCAGAAAATTCTCTACACAATGAAAAAAAAGAGTCAAAAAATGTTTTGTTTAGGTCCAATTATGTTGTCCGTACACGTTGATTTGAAAAAACATCAATTAAGGCCAATAAAAATTTAATAAAAAAAAAATATTCAACCAAAAATTACAAAAAAAAATTCAGACCAAACTTCATGTTGTTAGCTCTCTTTTCCTAAAAGGAATTAGCAAAATAATTTTATTTGGATCAAAAAGTGTTGTCCGTACACTTGCTTGGTATGGTAAAAAAACAGGGACTTTTAAAAAGTGGTTTTTATAGATCCTTATCAAAATGTAATTTCTATAAACTGGGTATTTTAATAATTTATATATTTGGAAACTAGATTCAAAATTCTAAATTTCACATTACTGATTTTTTTTAAGATTCATTGTGGAAGTGCCTCAATTTTTCAGTCCAAGTGTGACAAATTCTGAAAAACAGCAAAAATATTTCCAATTTTTGAGTTTTTTGTGTACCCAACTTCTTGCATCAGCCCATATCAATCCCTAACTTGTAGGATCAAAAAAATACATTATTGAGGTGTTATCAATACTCTAAATAGTTAACTTAAGCAAAGTGGGTTCCACCTTCCATGTGGGCGCCCCATGTGCTCCTATCTTGTAGGAGCTCTTCTTGGATGCCCCCACATGTTCCTATCATTTAGGAATAATTACAAATTGTAATGTCCCCATCTAGTTGGCAATGACATATCAGTAGGATTAGCCTATTAACGGCTCTCGTAGGCTAATTAGGCATGGTGAGAGAGTCATCTGGCAGTCATTCGGTGATTACTTGGCTCAGCTTTTGGTTGGAGTAAGGTTTTCCATCATATATCATTATTGTTTCTATTTATGGAAACCTTATTTTATAATTTGATGTTGAGATGCACTTTATTAATAATATAATATTTTAATATTTTATAAAGTGCAAAAAATTAAAATATATTGGAATCTTCTAGAAGTCAAAAGATAATATTATTTTATTGAGGCTGACCTTTAGAGGAAAAAGCATAAATAGACCTTGAGGTCTCACTTTTGAGGCATCCAGATTTGTTGTTGATGGTTGTGGAGCCTAGGGTTTCTGCAGTTGTCTTTGGCCATTGAGAATGAAAACTTTCATTTGGTATGCAATTTTGAGGGTGTGAAATATCACTTGAATTATTGCAAAGTTGAGGAAGTTGCTTCAAACTTTCTACTTGTACTTCAAAGCAAAATTTTATGGCCTTTGGCCAAATTTTGGTGGTATCGATTTGAAGAGATCAATTGGTGCATTGCTGGAGTCATTTTGGTGTATTGAGACTTCATCAAGATTGTTATTCAAGGTTCAATCTGCATCTTTATCAATTCTGGAATAAATTACAGTCATATATATCAGCTTGAGGGAGCCATGATTTTGCTTATTACAGCCATAACATACATTGATCTTGGTCTTGATTAGTAGTGCTTGACTTCTAAAGAGATGGAGATCATTATTGGAGTTGGAGGAGATCTTTAGAGGCTGATTTATATTTATTTTCTGAGGTCTGCTAGAACAGGGGCGAATTTGGTTGGGAAGCACAAATAAATTCATTAAAATTCATACACTTGTTTTTGGCTTATGGGTATTGGAGCAATCAATTTCTAGAGGATGGACAATGATGTTTGGTGATTAAAATTAGAGGTTGCAGCTGCTATTATTTAATTTTTGAAGTCTGAAATATCTAGCAGGGGCAGCTAGGGCTGAGACATCTTCCATCACTCATAAGGTGCACTCTCCTTTGTTCTTGTTTGCTACTTCATCTCCAATCCAAGGTGACTTCATTCCAGGTTTCTTTGCATTGTTTGGAGCTCATTTACATGTCATATTTGTATATGTTTGAAGTCTGATTTTGTACTCAAAAATTAGCAAACTTCAAAAAAAGTTGTAAATTGCCAAGAGTCTTGGTAATGCTTTGCATTTTGGTTTATAAAACAAGTGCTAGAGTTTTGTTTAGATGAGTAACATTATTCATAGTCTTCTAAATTCTAGATGGATGCATTCCAAGTGTTTGATAGAAAGTCACTTGGTTGTAGGTGGATATTTCACATGTAGAAATCATTTAATGAGCATTGTATTGAGTCTTTGTATTGCAAATTGGAGATATAGGTTGCTGGTTGTTGATAAGTTGTCAATAAGCATTTCCATATTATTCACACTCAAATTTAGTATGCATACCAATTGTTTGTGAATATACCAGTTGGCTGTAGGTGTTCATTTCTCATGCTTAGATCATATATATGCATTGAATATTGTCAAATTAAGTTGCACATTCATGCTAGGACATTGTTTAGTCAATTTAAAGTCATTTGTAAGCATTCTCATTGATGCAAATTGAAGAAAAGAGTCATTTTAGCAAACTGAAATGTTATATCAGTCATATGACCCTTGTATGCAAAGTGTTTGATGTAATTCCCAAGGCCAAAAATGAGAATTTTTCAATCAGATTTGAGCAGGGTCATTACAGTGGTATCAGAGCAGTCTCCTGCCATCCTGTTGGGTGAAGAACAAAGACATTAGGGCTATTCCTAGGATGCAGTTAAATGCCATGATGGGAGAATTGGAGAAGCTTATACAAAGTCAAAGAAAGATGGCCGAATTGCTCACACCTGCAACCATAGACAAAAGTGCAAGGTATATGACTTCCATTTCTAAGAAGTCTACAACACAAAATGAAAAGAAGGAAGATCAAGAGGTCTCTACAAGTGAGGTATCTAGAAACCTCTACAATGAGTTTGCAACAGTTGATGACTAGCATACAGCTGATCCTATGGAGAAAAAAAATCAGACTTGCATAGAGGAAGAAGATGGGCACATGACACTTCCGGATGACTTCAAGAATGAAGAAGAGCAAGAAGCTTTTGAGGACAAATTAGTTGTTTTGGAGCAGCCACTTGAGGATATGGTTTCTTGTGATGCTTCAATAGGTGAGTTTAGCATTGCTTCTACCTCTCATGATAGTAGTTCAATAAATGTTGGAAGTCTATTGGAGGCACAAGATGTTAAGGAGGATGTGGAGTTTGATTCTCTACTTAGTGGAGCAGCCACTAGTGTTTTTTCTTCACATGATGATGGAGGCATTCTACAATGGCATGATGTCATCACAGATTTGTTTGAGGACAGCAACATGGTGCATCATCATTCTTATGAAGAAGAAGTTTGTGATCATGAACAAGCAAGTGATATGATATCAACTTTTGATAGCAGCCCTACACCCATTGAAGGACATGAAGATATCAAGAGGACTGATTTTGTGTACTTTGGCATTGAAGAGATTAGAAGGTCTAAAATGATGAATGATGAGTGGATGAGGAAGGAGGCTAGGTTAGTGGCTGCTAAGGCAAGACAACACCTTCAAGAAGTGAATGATAAAGTCAATCTCCTCAACATGGCAAGACAAAAAGGAGTAGATAACATTAGAAGACTCCTTGCTCAAAGGAAGGATGCATTTTGTGATGAGGTTGATAAACTTGTTCATTCGAAGGACTTGGTACAATCTGAGGTTTCTTCATGTTGTGTGGAGGTTGATCATTCTTTTGTGGAGGATGATGTTGTTGGAGATGTCACTCTTAGTGGATCAGCCACTCAAGAGTTGTTCTTGGTGGGTAATGAAGGCATCTACAACCCATCTTTGGATTTATTACACATGTCATATGATAGGGCAGCTATCTTCTTGTTGGTTGGTGACTTACTTTCGATCTTAGATGGTGATTTCGAGTTTGGAAGGTCTTCTACTTTGTTCTCTTATGAGGATTACCATTTGATTCAGGACTTCGAGATGGGAGGTATCAGAGTGGCACAACAAGAAGCAATGGGTGGTGGTTTTTCAACAGTATGGGCGCATCAAATTTATCATTGCGGTTTTGAGGATGAGTTGATTCAGCAGGATGTGCTACAAGAGTTGTTTGGTGATGTTTGGGACATTACACAGATTTTCACTTGGGATCCAGGTGGAGATGAGTTGTACTTGTTGTTGAGATTGCTTGGGGACAAGCAATTTCAGGGAGGGCAGACTGTAATGTCCTCATCTAGTTGGCAATGACATATCAGCAAGATTATCCTATTAACGACTCTCGTAGGCTAATGAGGCATGGTGAGAGAGTCATCTGGCAGTCATTCGGTGATTACTTGGCTCAGCTTTTGGTTGGAGTAAGGTTTTCCATCATATATCATTATTGTTTCTATTTATGGAAACCTTATTTTATAATTTGATGTTGAGATGCACTTTATTAATAATATAATATTTTAATATTTTATAAAGTGCAAAAAATTAAAATATATTAGAATCTTCTAGAAGTCAAAAGATAATATTATTTTATTGAGGCCAACCTCTAGAGGAAAAAGCATAAATAGACCTTGAGGTCTCACTTTTGAGGCATCCAGATTTGTTGTTGTTGTTGTTTGTTGTTGCTGGTTGTGGAGCCTAGGGTTTCTGCAGTTGTCATTGGCCATTGAGAACGAAAACTCTCAATTGGTATGCAATTTTGAGGGTGTGAAATATCACTTGAATTATTGCAAAGTTGAGGAAGTTGCTTCAGACTTTCTACTTGTACTTCAAAGCAAAATTTTATGGCCTTTGGCCAAATTTTGGTGGTATCGATTTGAAGAGATCAATTGGTGCATTGCTGAAGTCATTTTGGTGTATTGAGACTTCATCAAGATTGTTATTCAAGGTTCAATCTGCATCTTTATCAATTCTGGAATAAATTACAGTCATATATATCAGCTTGAGGGAGCCACAATTTTGCTTATTGCAGCCATAACATACATTGATCTTGGTCTTGATTAGTAGTGCTTGACTTCTAAAGAGATGGAGATCATTATTGGAGTTGGAGGAGATCTTTAGAGGCTGATTTATATTTATTTTCTGAGGTCTGCTAGAACAGGGGCGAATTTGGTTGGGAAGCACAAATAAATTCATTAAAATTCATACACTTGTTTTTGGCTTATGGGTATTGGAGCAATCAATTTCTAGAGGATGGACAATGATGTTTGGTGATTAAAATTAGAGGTTGCAGTTGCTATTATTTAATTTTTGAAGACTGAAATATCCAGCAGGGGCGGCTAGGGTTGAGACATCTTCCATCACTCATAAGGTGCACTCTCCTTTGTTCTTGTTTGCTACTTCATCTCCAATCCAAGACGACTTCATTCCAGGTTTCTTTGCATTGTTTGGAGCTCATTTACATGTCATATTTGTATATGTTTGAAGTCTGATTTTGTACTCAGAAATTAGCAAACTTCAAAAAAAGTTGTAAATTGCCAAGAGTCTTGGTAATGCTTTGCATTTTGGTTTATAAAACAAGTGCTGGAGTTTAGTTTAGATGAGTAACATTATTCATAGTCTTCTAAATTCTAGATGGATGCATTCCAAGTGTTTGATAAAAAGTCACTTGGCTGTAGGTGGATATTTCACATGTAGAAATCATTTAATGAGCATTGTATTGAGTCTTTGTATTGCAAATTGGAGATATAGGTTGCTGGTTGTTGATAAGTTGTCAATAAGCATTTCCATATTATTCACACTCAGATTTAGTATGCATACCAACTATTTGTGAATATACCAGTTGGCTGTAGGTGTTCATTTCTCATGCTTAGATCATATATATGCATTGGATATTGTCAAATTAAGTTGCACATTCATGCTAGGACATTGTTTAGTCAATTTAAAGTCATTTGTAAGCATTCTCATTGATGCAAATTGAAGAAAAGAGTCATTTTAGCAAACTGAAATGTTATATCAGTCATATGACCCTTGTATGCAAAGTGTTTGATGTAATTCCCAAGGCCAAAAATTAGAAGTTTTCAATCAGATTTGAGCAAGGTCATTACACAAATGTCAATTTACATGTTCATTTCATTTGAAATTAAAGTGTTGGGGAACACTTTCCAAGGACTCAGGAGATACATGAAATATGTTTAGGATTGCAATTAAATGGCATCCTATTCCCAACATTCTCCCACTTGACATTATACATTGCAATTATTCTAAACAAGGAATCATTATTATAAATCAAGTACAGGACTCAAGTCCAATGGCCTTCCTACACCAAGAGAACTTATCTATAGGAACTGGTTTCATAAGATAATTTGCTTTGCAGTATTGATCAAAGTGTCAACTTTCTCAATCAATACCTTCCCACTCTCAACCATTTCTCGTACAAAGTGATATTGAACATCAGCATGCTTAGTACGAGCATGATACATATATTTTTGGCTAAACAAATAACACTCTAACTATCACATTCAAGTTTAATTTGCTTGCAATTAAAACCAATACCTTTCCCAAGTCTTTGTAACTGCCTCTTTAGAGGCATGTGGAGTAGTCATGTACTCTGCTTCTATGGTGGAAAAATCAACCGTGGGTTGCCTCTTACCCATCCAACTAACCACAACTCCAAACAAAGTAAACACATAGCCACTTGTCAACCTCCGACTGTCCAAGTCTCCTGCCCAGTCTGAATCAACAAAACCCTGTATGTCCAATGATTTGTGCATAATATCAATATCATTAGCACCATGAGAAACCAAATAGTAATCAAAAGTACCTCATAAATATCTAAACACCCTCTTAACATAAGTTCAATATTCTTTACTAGGGTTAGACATAAACCTACTTAGAACTCCCACTACTTGGGCTATATTTGGTCTCGTACAGACCATTGCATACATTAAACTACCAACTGCACTAGCATATGTAATTTCAAACATTTCCTCATAATCAAAATCAGATTTAGGACTCATGTCTAAACTTAACTTCATGCCAATTAGTAAAGGAATATTAATTGATTTACTATCATGCATGTTAAACCATTTCAAAATAGTATCAACATAGTTGCTTTGACTTAAGCAAAGCTTTTTGTTACCTCTATCTCTACTAATCTCCATACCAAGGATATATTTTGTAGCCCCTAGATTTTTCATCTCAAATGTGCTAGAGAGTTGTGCTTCAATTCTTTGATTATTACCTTGTTGTTACCAATAAACAACATGTCATCAAAATACAATATAATAATTAAAATTTGATCATCAATACATTTTATGTAAACATAGTGATCTTCCTCACTCCTAACATAATCAATTTTCAATGCAGAAGCATCAAACTTCTGGTACCACATTCTCGATGACTATTTCAATCCATATAAAGATCTCTTTAACATGCAAACCAATTCTTCTTTTCCTTTTACAACAAAACCATTAGGTTGTCTCAAATAAATCTCCTCATCAAGATCCCCATGCAAAAAAGCAGTTTTCACATCCATTTGCTCTATCTCAAAATCATAAGCAACAATAATAGATAAAAAGAATCTAATAGAAGTTAATTTAGCAACAGGAGAGAGGATATCATTAAAGTCAACTCCCTCTCTCTGGGAGTAACCCTTGGCTTCTAATCTAGCCTTGTACCTTTCAAGATTACCATCTGCTCCAATTTTCTTTTTAAAGATCCATTTACAACCAATGGCCTTTCTTCCTTTGGGAAAACTCTCAAGATCCCATGTGTCACAAGTATCCAAGGAAACCATTTCCTCATGCATAGCTTTTGACTTAAGCTTGTTCTCATCTAAAGACAAAGCTTCCCTGTAAGAACTAGGTTCATCATTAGTACTCATCAAAGCAAATATACAACAAAAACTAGGTGGGCTATACCTATCAACGAGATTTCGTTGTCTTGTGGATCTTCTCAAAGAAGGTTCTTCTTGTTCCTCAATATGCTCATCAGGAGCATTTATCTCAGAAGAACTCTGTGAACTCTCCTCATCCAATCTATCCAATTGTTCTTCAACATGTGTATCTTCATGCTTCTCAGTAATTATCTCAAAATGCACTGTTCGAGAAGTATCCTTCTCATTTGGTTGTTCTCCTGAATAAGCTCTAAATTTCCTGAAAATCACATCTCTAGATGAAGTAATTTTTTGAGTTAGAGGATTCCATAGCTTGTAACCTTTTACATTTTCACCATAACCTATGAATATTCATTTTTGTGCTTTTGGATCCAACTTAGATCGCTTTTCGTTAGGCACATGAACAAAAGCCTCACAACCAAAGATCCTTAAATGTGCAACACTAGGTTTCCTACCTAACCACATTTCATAAGGAGTTTTATCTTCAATAGATGAACTAGGGGATCTATTGATTAAATAACAAGTACTTACAGCCTCAGCCCAAAGGCACTGATCTAGCTTAGCACTACTTAACATACTCCTAACCCTTTCCATTAAGGTTCGGTTCATCCTTTCTGCTACTCCATTTTGTTGAGGTGTATATGGAGTAGTTTTTCTCACAATTCTTGCATGCTTACAATAATCATCAAATTCCTTAGAACAATTTTCACCACCATTATCTAATCTCAACACTTTTATCTTATGATCTGATTGTTTCTCAACCAAAGCCTTAAATTCTTTAAACTTATTAAACACATCAGATTTGTTATGAATAAAATAGATCCAAGTGTATCTTGAGACATGATCAATAAATGTGACATAATATCTAGATTTTCCAATAGAGTTAATATCCACAAAGCCCATTACATCTGACTGAATAATCTCTAATAATCTTTTAGCTTTATTTGTTCCAATAGGAAATGAAGATCTAGATTGCTTTCCAAACACACAATGCTCACAAAAATCATTTTTTCCAATATTATAATTAGGAATACAGTCAACCAATTTCTTATTAAGAATGGTCCTAAGACCTTTTTCACCAATGTGGCCCAGTCTATGGTGCCACAACATACATGTATTTTTAGCTTTAGTTACATTGGCTAATTTATTCAAATTGGAGGTATTAAGCTTAAACAAAGTCCCAATTTGAGATCCTTTAGCAACCACCATATTCCCTTTCACCAATCTGCAACCACCTTTGTCAAATGTCACATGCATTCCAAAATCATTGAACTTAGATACAAAAAGTATATTTCTGGCAAGTCCTGGAATATGTAAAAAATCATTAAGGGTCTTAATCCACCATCACTAAAACACAACTTTACCTCTCCTTTTTCCACAACCTTTGTTGTGCTATTATCTCCAAAGAAGACATTCCCTCCATCATATGCAGTATACTTAGTGAACCACTCCTTGCTTGGAGTCATATGATAGGAGCAACTTGAATCAATAAGCCAAGAGTTATCACTAACAATATTACTTGAAATGACCATACTAGCTTAGATTAGGCCATATACAATGGCCTTGTCCATAAATTGGTTTATATGATGCAACCCAGTTCACCAAATTCAAATTTGAAATATCTTGATTTTGAAGTTGACCTTTCTAGAATTTGACCATTATTTTGTTGATTCACATGTCAAATGCCTCAAGCTAAGCAAGTAGGATATTGTATTTATAAATATTCCAAATTTATTGGTTCGCATTGAAATATCAATCAAAACGCATATGGAGAAAACACTTGCATATATGGAAATCAAATCACATAGAACATCTAAACTATATTCAACTAAATTATATCAACACCCTTAGACATTACATCACATGTATGTACAAAAACTCCTAAGGGGTTTGGATAGTAACAAGAAAATCTAAAGTCTTCCTTCTAGCCTACAACAAATTCCATTATGCTTGTGAACACAACCATTTGTTAAGTGACAAGTATAAAGGGCAAGAGTGCATCACAAAAGGTCACATGGCCATTAGATAAAGTTGTGTTATCAATACTCTAATTGTGTTATCAATACTAGACTACATGTTGTGATTGAGTCTCAAACTCGGTTGCACAATGCAACTTGTTGTGCATTGATTTAGTACCAAACATAAATTTGTCACATGTTTCATATCTCACATCCAAAATCATATTGTAGTTTTTGGTTGTCAATTGTTGCAAAACAACAAATCATCACATATCAATAGAAAAAGATAAGCATTATTATCCTTTATCAATTTTATCAAAATCAACTTGATCAATATTACTAATTATATCATACTACATTATCTTTTAATTAAATCTATATCACATGAGTAAAGAAAGTTCAATTTATTTCCTTACACTTTAACACAAGTGTAAAAATAAGAAACAAATTTGAAACATTTTTTAAAGTTTTTCCACTTCTTAAAACATGTTGACATTAATAAATTAATATTTTCACAATCCATTTCAATCATCAAGAATACTTGTAAATACTAATTGTGCGAAGATATTTTACATCGATATTATATTAATCATAAAGAATGCTTATAAATTATGAATCACAAGTCTTTCCTACTAACACCTACAAAACCTTTTAACTTAAAACTCTATAACAAAGTACTAATAAGAAATTCGTTTCCCTAATCTATTTGCTAAAAAAGTACTAGAATTATTTTTGTTTCACCACTTAAAAGACATATTCTTCTTTTACCCGTTTAAGAAAACAAAACTTAGGTTAAGTTTAGGAAAATTTAATAGGTGGTGGAAATTTTTGACAACCAAATGAAGGGGGTCCCATTAAGTCATAATTCCTAGCAATGGTTGAGGTAAATGCACGTTACATATGAATTGTAGGCCACTACTAGTGGAAATCAAAATTAAAAGTTGAGGTAGAAAGTCAAAGGGGAATTAATTTAAGGTAGAATTAAAGTACCTTTTCCTTGTCATGTCTTTTCCTTTTATGTTTTGGATTCTAATAGTGTATAAGGTATATTTTGATTTGATTTTATTATTATGTGTAATAATATATTATTTTTTTATGTTTATATTTATTTTTAATAATTTTGGATTAGATTTGTAAGTGGGTATTATATTTATGTATTTATAGATCTAAATTATTAGTTTTTTAAATTTATCATGTTGATTCTTTTTTATTAATCTTTGTGAGTTGGTCTAGCACACATTTGTCTTGATTTATTTGTTTGGTTATATTTAAAGATATTCATTGTCATTTGGCATCATGTTGGAATGTTAAGAAAACATTCAAGCCAAAAGATCTTAAAGAAGAATCTATTTTCTATTGATAATATGAATAGTATTTCCATATTGCATGATGTTGATCAAATTGATTATGTTTTAACTTGTGTATGAGGTTTTTGCACCAATATTTTGAATCACATTTTGGGATCCATCATACTAAATTAGAAGTAAATGATCTATTTTTTATTTGTCTTAGGTCAATTATTGTCTTTGACCTTTCACATAAAGATGTGAAGAGATTTTGCTAAGAGTCTAACTAAGGACAACTTCACCATTACAATTCAACAAATTCCTTAATTGTATTTATAAACACCACCTACCTTACACATATTTAGACCCCATAAATTAGGGCAAGAAAATTCCAATAGTCGATATTCTACCAATTCAAATATGTGAGATAGTTAAGGTTTATGTGTAGGTGCATATTTGTAGTTGCAAAGATCGAGTCCATATTTGCATAAGTGATCATAAGTGAAAATAATAAGTTCATAGAATCTAAGATCTTCATGTAAGCAAGCAATAAAATTTCAACACCTTCATGATTCAATCAATTTTTAAACTTTAACGTCAAATTTTATCATATTGACTCCCTTCTGCTAGCTGTTGTGAGATGACCTAACACAATTTGTGTTGGCTTGTGTCTTTGGTTGCATTTGAGGACATTCATTATTATTTGGTGTCATGTTGGAATGTTAAGAGAATATTTAGGCAAAAAGAGCTCAAAGGAGAACCTATTTTTTATTGATATTAAATAATATTTTCATAGTCTATGGTGTTGATTAAATTGCTTCTAGTTTAAATTGTGTATGGGATTTTTGCATTAATGCTTTGGATCAAGATCCATTGTGCATAGTCTAAATCAAAATTAATCTGGTCTATTTTTTATTTGCTTGATTATGACATCATCCTAGGTTTGTTACAAGCTTTCTTGTTATCTTTGATCCTTCACAAAAGTCATGAAGTTATTATGCTAAGAGCTTAACTATTGACAACGTCATCATTACAATTCAAAAAATTCCTCAAAGGTATTATAAACACCACCTATCTTTATGCATATTTAAACCCTATAAATCAAGGTAAGAAAATTCCAATAGTTCATATTCTACCAAATTAAGTATGTGAGTTATAGTTAAGGTCTATGTGTAGGTTCATATCTGCACTTTTAGAGATCAATTCTACACTTGCATAGGTGATCCTAAGAAAAAATAGCAAGTTCATAGAATATGAGATCTTCATCGAAGTGAGACTTAATTTTAACAACTCCGTGAATAACATATATCACAATAAATTCTTGCCTTCATAGTCCAACTAAGTATTATATTTTAATTCTACAATTAATTCAATATTTATTTTTAATTATTAGTCGTAACTCCTACATTATAAGCATTTATTATTTTTCAATTATTTATCTTAAGTAAATTGTAGTGAAGGAAATTACTTTCCTAATATTTTAGTGCACCCACCATTCCTACATCCCTTAGGGCTTATTCCTTCATCCTTGGGGTTTATAACTTCTACATTAGAGTTTCAAATCTAATATTTTTGATTGTTACATCTTTCTTTAAGATCTAATTAAGGTTTGGATCCACCTATATTTGTGTATTGTTGATTTATCCATGTAGTGTAGAAAAATGTATCTCTAAAAATTACATTTTCTCACTTGTTTGGGCCCTCCTAGTTAAAATAGACTTAATAATGTCTTAATTTAGTGTTGTTAAATGTACCCCTTTACATTTTCACACTTATTTGGGCCCTCTTAATTAAATTGAGCTTAATTAGGCCTTAATTAACCTTTTTATTCATTTACAAGCCCGATTAATTACATTTTCCAAAGGGAAAACCTGACAATAATTAATGCCTAAACATAACACTTTACATTGAGCAATGTGTGTTCCAAGAATTGGGACTTGAGACCCATTCACCCATGGGAGAATGGGTCCTCCCTTGACCTTTGGACCTAAATTTAAATTATGTTTTTGGTGGTATTTTAATATTTTCAAATCCATAATTCAATGTCGGCTTGTGATATTTGAATTTCAAGAAATTAAGTATATACATATCTATAAATACAAGGTTATTTCACTAAGTTTCACCTAGCATTTTTGGAGAACTTCAAGAGCACTTTCAAGAGAAATTTCACAAGAGAAAAGTTGATGATCAAGAGCATTCAAGGGCAGATATAAGAGCAAATATATTAGAGATTTATTGCAGCAATCAAGATCTATTCATTCTTCTTGCATTGTGCATGCTTTTGGAGCTAACATTGTGATGTAGGTTTCAAGATTCAAGTTCAAGCATTTCAAAGCATTATTTCAAGTATCAAGATCCACATCCATTGAAGCCATTTCATGTAAGTTGCAAGTCTCCTAAGAAATCCATTATCAAGGTTTCCACAAGGGTTTTTTGAGTGGTAACATAGCTTTGTTCATTCTTCATTCCCTCTTTCATACATTATTTCATTTCAAGGTTTTATTACCAAAATGGGGTTTGACCAAGGAAAATCCCCATTCACCCAAAAAAAACATTTTTCTCTTATATGTGTGATTGTAGATTTAGGTTGAAGAAAAATTGAAGACCTTTTGAAGTGCAAGATTTACAAAGTTGTCAAAGTTGCAAAAGTTGTCGAAGTCGTTGTCAAATCATGAAATCTAACCTACAAATCTGATTTCTGACTTTTCGAAGCTGAATCTTGGATAAATTAGAAGCTACAAATCTATGTCAGAGGCTCCCGAAATATTGTTGAAACCCTTGTACTTGGACCCGGCGAATGAGTCTCAGATTAGCTTCCAGAAAGCACTTTTGGTGATTGGTACACATGTTTCTGCCCTTCTCAAATATGTAATCTATTTTCTGGTTCTACTAATATTGAGT
This sequence comes from Sequoia sempervirens, assembly GCA_007258455.2. Taxonomy (NCBI): domain Eukaryota; kingdom Viridiplantae; phylum Streptophyta; class Pinopsida; order Cupressales; family Cupressaceae; genus Sequoia; species Sequoia sempervirens. Next base: position 36,702 of record VDFB02252414.1, read on the forward strand.
TTAATATTGTTGTTTCAAGTGTTAGATTGCATTTTGGAGTTGATTTGCTATTTTTGATTTTTCTCCCCAAAGTGTTGTTTGACCTTGACCCTCGTCCTTCAGTCAAGGAAATCTGAAGATTCTCACATTGACTTGATTCACCTAAGGGTTGTTAGTCAATTCCTTGTGAGAATCTCATTTCCTAATGAAATAAAGGAAAATAGGTCTCTCCTCACACCATATTTGATTCACACCCTCATACATCATAAAACCCCCTATTTTTCCTATGTTTTAATCCATATTAGGGTTTGAACCTTTATTATTTGTTTTCTCTGGGTAAAAGCACAAACCTGTGTCACACTTTATAAAGGAATTGGCCAACAGCAAAAAAAATTATGAACTTCGACCACATAAAAGTGGTCTTTATGTTTTGAAATTCAAAATGGTGTAAACTAATGAAATGTAGAACTTTTGATGTAGTTTATTCCTATAATTTTTAATTTTTTGTTTTCATTATGTTTTTATCAATTTAAGGACAAATTTTGGAATGCTGAAAAATTTCATAAAAGAGTGACTTCATGGGCCGTTAAGAAACAAATTGAAAAAAACTTCATTTCTCCCTTTTTTTTTTTTCTCCAAATAGGTAACTTCAATATCTTGTGCATGGAAAAAAAATCAAATTTTAATGTATATTTTTCTCGTAATAACATTTTAAAGTCAAACATGTTAGAATTTGACAGTTTTCACGGACCGTCAACTATTTTCAATTTTTTAATCATTTTCAAAAAACAAAATATACCCTTTTGAAGAAGACTCTATCCTCTTGTGCCCCATATAAGATTTAAATTTTTTAATAAGTTTTACTATCTTTTTTTTTTAATATCTAATCAACCTCTTTTTTTATTTTTAAAATCTACTTGCATTATTTTAAAAATAAAATACATTAAAACTAATCAAAATATTAAAAAAATTATATATTTGGATTCTCCACTTCAAGCTCTACAAAAGGGTATTTTTATTTTTTGCAGAAAGATCATTATGACTAGAGAAATACTCTATCAAAGTTGAATGTTTTCATAAAATTTTGAAAAATGATGAGTTGGCTACCATGTAGGATGCCAACTAGACATTCTCAGCTGAGAGGGTTTCAGTCGAACAAGTTTTGACTGAAACTCTCTCGGCTGAGAAGAACAAGGCCGAAAATGAACTAGTCGAAACATTACCAGTCGATATGAACTCGATTGAAATTAGTCAATATAATAAAAAAATATTTTCTTTTAATTTTTCAACTTAAGAAAATTAAAAAAAAAAGATATTTCGATTATTTCGACAGGAAAGCTATTTTCAATCAAAGAAGGTTTATTTCGACATTTTAGAAGGTTTATAATTTTGAAAATTTAGAAGACTTATTTTGACAAAAGAAAACACATTTGAACAATAGGAGAGCTATTTTTGAAGGTATGTATTGATCTTCAACTTATTTAATTGATCATGTCTTTATTTTCATGAATGCATTTGAAGTTTGTTTTCACTATTTTTTTATTTATTAAAATATTAACATCAACAAAATATTTGTAAAAAAATTAAAATAAAAGTTACATCTCTATAATATTCAACTATTATCATTTATTTGTTATCATTCACAAGTGTGTGTACATATTAGGTAATTTGATAATTACTTTATATATACATAAAATTAGCATACTTACGTTTAGTAAAATTTATATAAAAAACATCAAAAATAGCATTATCAAGAAGTTTATTTTTTATTTATTTATTTGAGAATTATATATAATTTTAAGTGCCTCTTATGTAAAATTACATATTTATAAAGAATTATATAGAAATGAGACTAATTTATTTTATTTATATTATTTATTGAACAATTATTTTATTTATTTAAAAAGTGTTTGAACATGAATGCATTTGTTGGTTTCACTATTTAAATTCTTAGATTTCATTATTACTGATCACCAATTCTATGTTCTTCCATTTTTGTTCTTACATGTCCTCCTTAAATACCTATGTTTTATTGAATTTACCTTTGGCTTTACTTTTATTTCCAACTCAGACTTATCTTTTATACATGTATATATTATTAAATTAAATATTTTATGTTTTTCATGTTTATGTTTATTAGACTTTTGTTTAAATATTTTATGTTTATGTTTTGCATCTAGTTACAAGCTTTTTAAAATATTTATGCTATATTAATTGTACATGTTTCATTGAAAGCTCATGTGTGTACAAATTTGTGTGTAGGTGAATTCAAATTTGAGTGCAATTTGTGATGGCAAATCCAAGGATTTGATCGAGGAAGTATGATCAACACAAGTAAGACAAATAAAGAGAAAAGCGGATGAAGGAACATCTACTGAACAACAACCCATGGAAAATATTGATGATCAAGGGTGACGTACAGGTACAAGAACAAATTGAACCTAGTAATATAAATTTCTTGGACTATGGTATGGAAAATATGATGGAGATGGATGAGGATTCTCTATTCAATAATATTTCATCTGAAGATATGTTATCTGAAAGCACATTAAAATTACACTAAAAAAATATGGGATGAATTTTTTGAAGAAAAATCTCTAACTAGAAGAGCATAGTTAGTTGCAAAGTTATTTAGACGAAAATAAATGACCCCTATTTTGGAGTTGTTAGGGGTTGATAAAAGGAAAAGGTCATCAGATTTAAAACAAACAATTGTTGAAAACTTGCAAGAAGCATTGGAATGTATTGAAAAGAAGAGTCGATGTAGTGATTTAAGTGTTGCACATAGAGCGTTGATGACTGTAATTTCTAGTAAGAAATTATCACATAGAAGAAAAGTTCAAGCAATTTCTGAATTACTAAATGTTTCTAGGAGAACTGTTCAAAGGTGTATTGAAAAGAGAAATGAAATAGATGGAAAAATTGAGAAAAATTGGGTAAATATTTGCAGGGTTCCCCAAAAAGATAGAATTTCAGAAGATGTAAAGAAACAGGTGGTTGAATATTGGAGCACCCACTCTCATGTTTCTTCCAATAGAAGGGATACTATACAAATAATAGGTGATGATGGTACAAAAATTTATCATCCAAAACATTTTATAGATACAACACAAAGTGATCTTTTTGAAGCATTTAAACAAGAATTTTCAAATGTGAAGATTTGTCAAAGGATGTTTGAAACACTATGACCATCATTTGTACGTATAAATAAAGTACATGAAACTTTTTGTTGTCGAAATCATGTTGAATTTGATCTACACCTACAATCATATAGAAAAGTTATGGCAACAATTGATCGAAATTTAGCCATCCCTGGAAGCACAACACAATTTGTGAAGTCTCTTCTATGTGAAAAATCAGAAAATTCGGATGAATTCAATGTTCAGTGTATAAAAAATGTATGTAATGATTGTGGAGATTTGAAGAATCTTTTACATGTTGACAATAATGAAATGCAAGTTACTTGGAAGAGATTTGAATATGAGACATACTTAACGAAGTCAAGAGTTGAGGCCAAAAAATTGTTCTCAAAGAGGGTGGATTGCTTTACAATGAATTCATGAGTAAATTTTGCAATATCATATATCCACATATCCAACATTGTCATGGTGCAAGATGGCAAGCTAAGCAGTTTCGTGATTCAAAGAATTGTTTTCCACCAAGTTGTATTCTCTCTATTGTAGATTTCTTTGAGAACTATACATTTAGTCCTCAAATTGAGATCCAAATTCAATATTATCATTTAGAGAAAGTTTCAATTTTTATGAAAGTTTGCTACAAGCATGTAGAGTTAGCAGTTGATGGAATACAACGTAGCAGAGATGATCGAATTATCATCAAAGAGGTTCACTTTTATATCAGTGATGATACAAATCATGATAGAAGCTATGTAGCTCATTGTTTCAAAATATTTTTTGAAGACCTAAGACGACATGGCATAAATCAAGAACAACACTGGATATGGTCTGATGGATGTGCTGGTAAGTACATTGTTTTTAAAATTTTAAATTTTTTTTTTATATATATTGACTTTTAACTTTGAGACTTAAATTGTTTAATTGCTTATATATATATATATAATTACTTTTTTGAAGCTAATTTGGTTTGAGTGTTTAATTATTTGTAACTTCATAGGACAATTTAAGTCTGCAAAAGATTTTGTTTGGTTAAGCAGTCAACATGCTAGATGCAACACCAATTTTTTGTGGAATTTTTATGAGTGGACATGGAAAAGGAGAGCACGATGGAGCAAGAGCATGTGTGAAGCGTGCACTTCGTCAACATGAACTTACTAGTATGTAACTTTCACCATATATATATATATATATATATGGAATCTAGCTTGATATTTTTTAAAAGACTAGATATATATATTTAAAAACTAAATTAAATTCTTTTAAGTTCCTTGAAAGTAATAGGTGACAAATTGTGCCAACTTATGTACTTGTAGGTAATGCCATACAAAATGCAAACAAAATTTTTGAATGGTGCAAAAGTCATTTTTCCACTCGTAACTCAACATACAACACATGGTATTTTTGGGAAGTTACAGGTAAATCTAGTCAAAACTTGTTAAAAATTTGAATTTCAAAGTTCAAGTACATACATGATTTCAAATTGAATTTTCAAGTTTGAATTTACAAATATTGATCGATCAAATCCTTATAATTGTCAAGCAATTCATGGTATTAGAAGTCTACATCAAATCATGACAACAAGGAGTAGTAGGCCTTATGCAATTAATGTGAGAGAAAAACCATGTTTTTGTGTTCATTGCATTGTGGACAATGCAAATATTGATCAATTTGAGAATATTAGAGATGGGTATGTTTCACAATGGGAAATGAAACAATTAATATCAATGCCTCCTTTTGTTGAAGATGACAATGTTGATGTCTACAATCCACTATATTTAGCTGATTACGAATGTGTATCTAATTTAGTTGTTATAGGTATGGAAATTGATTAATTTAGTTAAAATCAAGATTTTTATATATATATTCTATGTTTAAGTAAGTTTGAAGCATGTTTATATATATTAAAAATATATTTACAACTTAAAACTATATTTACTTTATGTATATATGTGGTGTGTGTGTACAAGAGTTATTTTCATTGTAGTTGCAGATCCTGAAAATGCGGAAGGTGTAGATTACTATCTACTAAGATGTACACAACCAAAAAGAAAATTGGTGGAATCGATGATAGATGGTGATGGACAAGAGTATCCCATTGGATCAGTCGTTATTGAAGGCACATATTATCCACAAATAAAGAAAGATAAAAATGGTATTATATTTGTTGATTATAGGCCAGGACAAAAGGTTCTACATTACAGTCACTTAGTATTGGAAACAAAAATAAATTTAGAAACTTTACCTAAAAGAGGACGTACCAAACAAAAGTGGAGGTTGCCTATTGAAGATCATGAAAAGATTTTAGAGATAATTAAAGATAGAGAGGATCCAGATTTTATGTACTAGGAGATTTAAGTAGTTTTTTGGATATATGTACATGTATGACTGGATATATATATTCAAACTTAAATTATAGATCCATATCTATAATTTATATTTATATTGATTGGACACGTGACATGATTTAGAATGGGTTTTTTTCAAAGGCTTGGTCATTTATTTTTGGAATTGTATTTAAATAAATTTGTTCCATGTGGAATTCTTAATTTAGTTATAATCTTTGATTTCATAATTTACATTTGAAACTTCACTTAAATACATGTATGTTGGATTGAATATATGCTTGATACAAAACCTAGTGACTTTAAAAATGTTTTCATTTACATTTTTCCTAAATTCCTTTAAATCATCTATTATCAATTGCATTTTTATGTTGGACATGGAATTCTTTTAAGTTCACTTAAGAATCTTCGATTTCATTTGTTGAATCTTAGATCATACATATATATGTACATGCACAATTTACTTGATTTACCTAACTTGACTAAATTAAAAAGTTCACATTTTGCCTAAATTCCTTTAAATCATCTAGATTCCTTGATTGTATTTTTATGTTTGACATGGAATTGTTAAACTTTCACTTTCAAATAGATTTGAATAAATATTTGTTCAACTCCACTTATATATGAGCTAGATTGAATATACATGCGTTCAATTTGTACAAAACCTAGTTATGTTTCAATTTTTCATTTAAATTTATGTTCCATGGAATTCTTAAGTTCATGAATCTTTCATTTCATTTGAACATTCAACTCCACAAGTATATTATAGTTGATTTGGTGTTTGAGTGGTGAAGAATCTAGACATACATGTTGTCTCTAGTTTTCTTTAGTTTTTATGTTAATAATGTGACATTCAATAATTTTAAATGATCATCTAGATTTTCATGTATCATAATCATCACATCCTAATTATTATTTTCATCAGGTAAGCATCCCCCATCCTAATCATCAAGTTAAGATCACCTTATCAGGTAATAGTTCCCATTTAACCATAATCATCCTAGAATCATCCCTTCAGACCTAATCATTCATTAAATCATGTTCTAATTTCACATTATCAACCTAATCTTATCCTAATCAAATGGACTAGAATCTAATCCATCATCCTCATCCAAAATATAATCTTTTAAATTATCCATCTAGATCCATCTCAACCATACATCCATTCTCCATCCTTAACAAAAAATCATCACTTGAACATCAAAATTTGGTTTTAAGGTCTCAATCTAGTCCATACATCATATTGTCCTTTCGTCATCACCCAAAGCTTCCAACATCTATGGACCTTATCCTTAATCTGGACTATCATCCATTTCAAATCCAATCTCCTAATAAAAATCAAGGTCCCTTAAAATTTGATTTCATCTTTAATCCAAATTTGCTTAAGAACATTAGCCTATCTTAAGTATAGTTATCAAATCCATTTTGTGAATGTTAGATTGTATCCAGTTCTCTTGGATTGGTCTTTCTTGTTCACCTCAAGGTGCATTGGAATATATGAACATTGTAGTGAATCATAGTGATGGTGTTTGGGGTGCTTGAGATAGCTACATTTTGACATCAATTTAACTTTGTTTGTACCATGTATAGCTTGAGACCATGTATGTAATGGTCCATCTTTGACCTAATTATATATGGATTGATCAATTTTTAATTTATATAGAACTCCCATCCAGGAAGATCTAGATACTTAAATATTATGTGCATAACTTGAGATTTAAATATATCAATTTCCAATTGCATATATAAATGTTCCATGGAATTCTTAAACTTTGGAGAATAGAAATTTGATTTCATTTACATTCAACTCCACTTATAGCTCATGTCATCTAGATCACTTTCTTTCCATGCACAATCAAATTCATGTGTACACATGTTCTAGATTATATGGAATTCTTAAGTTCACTTGAATATATTTGATTTCATTTGTACATTCAATTGGACACAAGTATAGCTCATCATCTACTTCAAGAATTATTTGCATGCACATTCAAATGAACATGTGTATTAGATTATATGGAATTCTTAAGTTCATGTATAGCATGATATATGCACAATTTATGTATTTAACCTAGAGTGACTTTAAAAATGAACATTTAGAGCTAAGAATTCAAGTTATCATCTATTTCCAATTGCATTTTTATGTTCCACTTTTAAATATAGCATTAATCTCAAGCATATTTGCATTCAAATTTTTCTATTTCTTGACCTATTTATTAAAGACAAATTCATTTCTATTTATTTAAATTAATTGTACATGTCCATCTTTTTAAATTTACAAATAGCAACCATTAGATAGTGGATGTAACATTTTGATTTCACAATGTAAATAGATGTACAACAAGTGCATTTGAACAAACCATAATAAATTTAAATAAAGGTACTTGAACTTAAGTGTAAAACCATAAATTAATAATGCATGATGTATTTATAGATGTAATGTAAGTGTTCAAACCATAATAATGCACGTATATAACAAACCTATTCAAACCATAAAACATAAATGTATGAATGTGATGTAAATCATAACAAGTATATGTACCATAAAACATAAGTACAATATGTATGAAAATGTTCAATACATAAATCATAAGAAGTGTCTCCAACATAATAATCTGATCTCAAACATGTAATACTGTAAAATAGATCTCAAAGAGAGGGAAGTTTGGTATGAATAGAATCATCAGATCTCTAGCCCGATCTATCCCTCAATCTCTCCCTTGACTTCTCCCTCGATGCATGGCTCAATCTCTCCCTCGATCCATGGCCCGATATCTCCCTTGATCCATGGCCCGATATCTCCCTCGATCCATGGACCAATCCCTCTACTGATCCAAGATGTGTGGATCCATGTCTTGATCCAAGATCTCTCGATCTGTGTCCTGAGCCTCAACCCAACCCCTACATGTGTTCAAGTATGTACGCATGTTTAAATTTAATTTTTAATACATGTATATATATGTGTACATATATGTAAAATTATCTAAAATTGTATAATGTACTTGGTTCAATGTGTTCAAACTTATACATCAAGTAATTAATTTTTTTATTAAATTTAAATGTACCTCAGCTACATATTGCGCGGGATCGCCATCATGCTCCAAACTTCCAAAGTCTGACAAATCACCATACTACTTAAAATTTTCAATTACACAATTTCGATCAGGAGTTAAACAACTAGACTTTATAAAATGCATTACATATTAATTTTTTAGAACACAATTTTATATGTATAAATTATATTCAAGTACCTGTCATGCTTGATCGATGGCTCTACTAATGTCACTAAGATCAGGAGTATGTAAAGACATCGTAGGGGGACCTATACACATACAATATCAGTGCCAAAAAGAAAGTGACCATATGTCCCAAGGACAAGATCAGGTGCCACAGTGGCCTCAATGTGATTTGTATCATCCTGACAACTACCTAGACAAGCTAAAGGATTGATAGAAACATGATGTGCATGGGATCCTATAGGCTAATGTGGAATATCCTCTGCATTTTCCACCTTGGAGCTCGTATGTGTACCAGGATATCGTTGTCTAATAAAGTCCTATACCTGGTCAAGAGCGATCCCATGGTCCTCACTGATAACCTGATATGTTGCTAGTAAATCCAAAATTGAGACTCTACACATATTATGCAGAGTCGTGTGGGTCATCTGCTTGACATCTGAAAGGGTAGGTAGATCGGCACGAATAAATGGATCATATGATGCAGATGTAGCCTCAGTGGGATGAAGGCTGATCCGCGGGTGTAATAAGTATCTACCAACTCAATCAGATGAAATTTGATCAATTTGTGTTGTAATAGAGGCAATGTTATAAAAAATATGCCTCTAAGT
>VDFB02252415.1:0-55212 GCA_007258455.2 Sequoia sempervirens
TCTCTCCACGAACTCAGCCAACTCATTTTCCTCCAAGGTGAGCATAATTCTGAATCTCCAAGATGTGAAATTTGATGCTCCCTCAAGTCTGTCCTTGATCTTGAGACCGTTCACCATCTTGACAAGGAGATAGAAGAAAACAAAGATGAGAAGAAGAATAAAGAGTATCGCTGCAAGACTAAATCTGATCAAGACCTTCTTCAAACTCGCTCTGATACCATGTAAATATTTTAATCAGATTTGCAATAAACAGAAAATGCAACACAAACACATGAAGATATGAACAATATAACACAACAAATATCCTGGGAAAACCCTCCTCCAAAGGGAGAAAAACCCAACCTCAAATATATCTCTTATATATTTATGGAGTAAGCAGCAATATACTTTACAATGAAGCTACACACAGGGCAAAACTAATGCAAGAATGACAACACCTATCTAGATGCAAGAATATTGCTTCAATGAAGAATGACCAGCTACTTGAAGCTAAAGTTTATGTGCTGAAAATCAAAACTGTTGCAAGTATATACAAACTCCTCTATGAGATAGCTTCACACACACACAGAATAATACCTGAAGTTGCGTATGTCTTAAGATAAATATAAAGCTTCATGCATAAGCAAAGAGACACACAAGGAGGGCAGTTACAATTTCTTAATTTAGAGATTCTTATGAAAAGATTCCTCTGCATGTCAGAAAGAATGATAAATGCATGTCAGACGGACTAGATGTTTTAGATGTCTATTTTAGGAGGAGTTACAAAGAAGATTCCCATGCAAGTCAGTTACATGTTGCATGCACCTTGCATGTTGACATTTATAGAATCTCCCGCAGTCGCTACTTGTCCACACATCAGATTCTCCTGAAGGCTGTCATTGCTGGAAGAATATGACTGACGCTACCATAAACATCAACAACCAAGAGTTCTTGAATTCAATTGTTTATATTTGGTGTATCAATAAATTTCAGATCACATTATGTAATCCATCATTAATACGAGGACTAATTCAATACTGTTGTTGATGTAAAAATATATCCAATTGAACTCAAAAAACCTCAACCATTAAATTGGAGTTCTGTGATTCACGATGATAACACTTATCTTCTAACTCCTTTCTTAGTGCAACTATTTCTGCTTCCAAGTTCATGCATTCGTTTGATTTAAACTGTAGTTTTTATTTAACTACATCTTCTACTTACCTACTTACCACAAACTGATTGGATTAATCAGGACTCATGATCAGCTTACCTATCTCCTCATGAGCATTTATTTTATGCTTTTTGTTCTCTTTTCTCAACCTTTTAATCTCATCCAAAGCACAAATGAGTTCACCTTCAAGATTAATCTCTCCACCTTCACTAGAGGTCTTAACATTTTTCTCTTTATCATATCTTTCAACATCCATGGACAAGAAATATTTTTCCTCAATCTCACATGAACCTTCATGTTCATCATTTGAGCTACCAAAAACATCTGATAATCTATTTTCTTGTTTTGTGTAAAGATCTACCTTATCTATTTGCTTGCTACTACTTTCCTTTTCACTAGAACTTTCAACTTTCTCATCCTTAGAATTATCCTTTTCATCATGAGAATATTGAGAAGCAAGACAAGAAATTTTACTCCTATATTTTATAAGACAATACCATAGTATTCTTCTGAAATTGTCATTTTTAGATCTAGATGTAGATGTTTCTTCCTCATTGCTTCTTGTTGCAACTTCTCTTGAGAACCAATTTACAAATTTCTCATCTTCACTTGTCTCAAGAATTTGATATTCATTATGATATCTCAATCAAATATTGCACCTCAACATCACTTTCTTCATACATCCTCTTCAGCTTGTTCCACACTTCTTGTTTATTTTGGTAGTGCATGAATTCAAAAAATATGGAACTTAACCCATGAAGAATTGCATCATTTTCTTTCTTCTCAATATTATCCTCATATGCCTTTGTTTCAACCTCAACATAAGTAGTTGTAACACGAGTTGTATATCCATATACCACTGATATCCATATCTATCAAACCTATCGATCCCAAATATCTCTTCATCAAAAAGGTCCAACGAGTATAATCCAATCCATTAAATATAGGTACTTCTTCTATAGATGAGACTCCTTGATAGTCCATTTTTGTTCACTCATCCAAGATCTACCCAAGCTGATTAAGCTTCTCCTAGGGAACCTAGTGCTTTGATACCAATTGTTAAAACACAATGGTATACTTAGAGAGGGGTGAATTAGTAGATACTAAAAAATTTAGCCCTTAAAACCTTTAAATAGATTACTTCCTTAGCTCAAATACTTTGTGAAGATTTCTTTCTCCAACTCTTAATGTGTAGATTGAAAACTAAACATACAAACATAAAATTAAAAATGAACACAAATCCCCACAACACTAGATATACTTGGAAAACCCAAGATGGGAAAAACCACAGTGACAAAGGTTGCTTGAGTCTACTACTCAAATTCAAGAATGGACAATAGTGTTTCCAAGAATAAATTTGATGCTAATAGATCTCGTTTATCCAAATCTTTCAAGAAGCACAGATCTCTGATCATTCTACTATTGGTGACCTAGATGGCCCACATCATGAGGACATGGTTGGTGACCCAAATCACAAGGAAAAGGTTGGTATTTTTTCCATTATTTATTGTTTAATATCACATTTGAAAGTTCATTAATTTTATACATAGATGGAATATGCTTATAATGGTCTAGAGATTCTATCTTTTTTTCAGCTGTGTTTATGAGTTTTACATCTCATGTTTTTAACCTTTGTAATCCTAAGAACATAACTCAATGATATTGTTGTATGCTTAATCTCTCTTTCTTTTCCCAATCATACCTTTTCTTTCTCTACTAAATCTTCCCTTTTGATCAATGACAATAGAATGATTGTACAAAACATGCCTTAGTTGATCTATCTTGAATTGTCTTCTTCATGAAGCTAAAATAATGCAATGGTTAGCTCCCCCTAAAATATTACATATTTTTAAGAACTTAATGATACATCTTGTGCATGAGACACAAGCATAAATTATTCCTTTTTCTCATTATATTTCTCTTGTTTCCTTCTCCATAAGTTTGTAAATTCTTCCTTTTTTCTTGTTCACGACTTCCACTTTCTTGTTCTTCTTAGGTTATTACATAAAGTAATTTATATAAAAATGTTCCATATACCCATAATTATTGTAGTTTAATAAACAATTATAGCTTCTTCTTGAAACACAAACATTTTTGTTCCATCCATCATTTCTTCCTCTTGTTTTATAAATTATTATCTTATGACCAAGATGGTTGCATTTATAGCATATAGGTCATCCTTTCTCCTTGGCAACTCATGAGGACCTCGATTCTTGATCCAACCATTTTTTATTCCATTTTTCCAACAATCTACCACTTTATGACAAAATTTATTACTTAAATAGAAATAACCATAAAATGAATGTTTAGACTTGTTCATATGTGTTTTCCTTGGAGTAAATGATCTTATGAATTTCTCTTGATTTTTTTTATGAGTAATATTTTTTTATGTGGGATTTGGTTTTCCTTCCTCTTATTATTTTCATTATTGATTGATCTTATTAGAACATCTACATAACCTTTTAGTTTTTCCCCATTTCATTTCTTTTGTTTCTTAATTAAAGATTGATCATCCTTTTCATCATGACCAAGACTTATCTTTGTACATGAAGAATTTTTCCTATCTATAATATCATCGATGGTTTTGGTACTTTTATCAACCTTGAGGCTCCTTTCTAGCTTGGTTATTTTTTGTCTAAATTTTCCCACAAACAACTAATTTTAGATTCATACTTCTTAGAATCTTCTTATTTTATCTTTAATTGATTTCTTGCTTCTTCCTCGACCCTCTTTTCTTCTTTGATTTTAATCTTTAGATATTTGATTGTCTATTTTGCTTCTCCAAGGGTTTGTGACACTTTCACCTTGGTTTCACATTCTTCTTGAACTTTTGATTCTAGGCATGCATTTCTTCTTTTAGGTGAATAAATCTCACTATACACAAGATAAATTTCTTCCACAAGATCCACTTCTTCAAAAACCTCATTCTTCTTATCTTTAGCATGTTCTTCTTCATTTCTTTCATTTTTATCTCCTTTTGCTTTCATATCCATGAGAAGCATGTATTCTCTTAAATCTTTGTCTTCTTTTCTTTTATCTGCACCTTTGACCTACACACATTTAAAATTGTAATAATTAGTTTTATCACAACTAAAAAAATTTATACTCACTTTTGTGTATGTTAGATTCTTTTTTGATATTTCTATCAACATGGGCTTCCTTTGCATCTAATTCATTGATCGATCTATTTCTTGATTCATACTTAAAAATGTTTATCCTTTATTATTATTTGACCATTGCTTCTTCTTTAAATTATTTCTCTTTTTCTAACAACATTTCTTCTTCTCTTCTACTCACAAGGTTATCTCCATGTGTCATGATATCAGTCTTTGGTTCTATTGCCATATTTATTCCAAGTGCCACCTCATCTTTTTCATTTGGTTTTGTTGGTGTATGTTTATCAAAATTCTATTTATTATTTCCTTTTCCCTTATTTCCTTTTCTTTTTCCCATACATGCTCTTATGATCCACCTTCTAGTGGCTAGGCTATTTGTGAAGGAACCCACTTTGATACCAATTGTTGAGAACATAGTGATACTGAGAGGGGTGGTGAATCAGTATCTAATAATCCTTCACAAGGGGTCCACCATATATTTAATATTTATTTTGAGTTTTTAGGTGCCACCAACAAGAAGGATAGCTTGCATGAATACAATATTATTTCTTCTAGGTTCAACCTCCAATCAAGGTGATTTAATGAATTCCTTGCAATGATTTCTCTATAAGTTTGACTTCCCTCATCACTTGTCCAATCTATTGTAGGACTTCCATATCAATCTTGTATAACTCCTCTATCTATTGTCTTCCTTTTCCTCAACTCCAAGATGATTACTTGTTTCCCATTTTAAAATTTTAGCTCCTAAGAATTTCTTTTTCAACTTCTATATTAACTTACCATCACTTCATGCATAATATCTTGAACATATTTGTTAAGGTCTAATATGCAACCTTGATTTTGAACTATGCTTAATCATTCATTCTATAAGTATGTTTACTAGTCACAACCCTAAGGTGTAAAATATATGCAATAAGTAATTAGCTCATACATATTATAACTATCTCTTTTTATATCTTGGGTCATTCTAAGAGTTGCCTTTCCCTCATCAACTATTCCTCACATCATTTCATCTGAAACCCAATACTCATTCAATAAAAACTCATTGATAACATCTCTATCATGGTTTCTTGATATGCTCCTTCTTCTCCTTGTTCCAACGTCATTCTTATTGTTAATCTTAGTCTAATTTGTTTGTAATCAATGAAAAATTTCCAACTGTTGTAAGCCTAGATTCACAACTGAATTTAAGAACTCTTGGTGTTATCATATTGAACCAGAAAGTTGTAATTTAACAGAAAAGAGTATTGAAATTCAATTGTATATATTTTTACATCAACACAATTTCAAATTACTCATCATCTTAATAATGGATAACATAATGTGATCCAAAATTTATTGATATAAACAATTCAATCCAAAAAACTTCTTCATGTTATCTTCCCAAATTACAAAGCTCCAATTTGTGGAAATTGTCCTAGTTTTAGTTTATACACCATAGTCAGTATTGTAACATACCTTCCTTAATGATGGATAATATAATGTGATCCAAAATGTATTGATATAAACAATTCAATAAAAAAGCATTTGTTATCATCTTCATGAAATACAGAGCTCCAATTTGTAGAAATTGTCCTATTTTTAATTTATACACCATAGTCATTATTCTAACAGACCTTCCTTAATGATGGATAATATAGTGTGATCCAAAACGTATTAATATAAACAATTAAATCCAAAAAATTCTTCCTTTTATCTTCATGAATTATAGAGTTCCAATTTGTGAAAAATGTCCTAGTTTTAATTTATACACCATAATCACTATTCTGATAGACCTTCTATAATCCAACTATTCTAACAAACCTTTTGTAATCCAACTATTCTAATAGACCTTCTGTAATCCAAAACATATTGATAGAAACAATAGGATCCAAAAAACTCTTTTCCTATTATCTTCATGAATTACAGAGCTCCAATTTGTGGAAATTTGTATTGTCCCCTATTGGGTTTATGGGAAAATTTTCCTTTAATCTACTAATTCAAGATATTCAAAGGGCTCAAGTCCAATGATTTTGAATAATATACTTTAAAGTAATCCCCACTATTAGTTCACTCAATTATCTAGATTATATTGAGGGTATGTAAATAGTCGGTAAGTATATTTTGTTAATAATTGTGTATATACAAGAATGCAATCTGCACTATAATGATATGAAAGATGCAGATTCAGACACCATCACGATGGATGTTGTTTCTCACTTATCTATTTGATTGCTGGCATACATAGATACGCCAGATTGGTGCCTATTTTGTTTGTTGTTTATTTTTGAAATATCCCTATAAACCCTATGAATTTACTAGTGGATGTGTGTCTAATTCTTCCTAGTTAATATACAGCCTGGGTCGATGATCAATGGCCTCTTTAGCAGCGATTTGATCTTACTGCTATAAGATGTGTTTTCTTCCCACTCTTCTTGTGCCTTGAACGGTGATCAGATTTTTAGGGAATTAAATGTTCCTCTTGTCAGGATAGATTCCTCCTCCTTACCGATGCCTTTGGTCTTGAAATGGTCTTCTATTAAAAGAGGTATATGCCTCTAAAATTCTCTAACACCTTTCTCCTCCTACTCCTTATTCTATTTATATATCTTTCCAAATGTAGGACTTTGCTAGGGTAATCATGATTTAGGACTCTGCTGGGGTAATCATGATTTCAAAATGTTCGATATGCTTCCACCAATGCATGAACTCCAATAGGCAGTGAGAACCCAATAATATGCATATACTAATTAGAATCTTTCAGTCCCTACTTTTTAGGACACCAGATACTTATTCTATTTATATCTATTTCCCAATGTAGGATTCTACTAGGTAATCATGATTTCAAAATGTTTGATATGCTTCCACTAATGCGTGAACTCAAATAGGCAGTGAGAACACAATAATATACGTATATTAATTAGAATCTTTCATTCCCTACTTTTTAGGACACTAGATAGTTATTCTATTTATATCTCTTTCCCAATGTAGGACTTTGCTAGGGCAATCATGATTTAGGAATTTGCTAGGGTAATCATGATTTCAAAATGTTCCATATGCTTCCACCAATGCGTGAACTCCAATAGGTAGTGAGAACCCAATAATATACATATATTGTCAGAATCTTCCAGTCCCTACTTTTTAGGACACCAGATATATTAACTAGAATCTTTCAGTCCCTACTTTTTAGGACACTAGATATATTAATTATGATCTTTCAGTCCCTAATTTTTAAGACACCAAATTTCAGCTGGTTCAATTAAGGCGGTGCTAAAAATTATAATTTTTTTGCCACTTATCTATCATCTAAAATTTTAAATTTTTATCAAAAAATAAAAGTGAGAAGATTTCCATTTATTTATTATTTTTTATCAAAGCACTCTAGCTTATTCTTATATTGGTTTTTCTTTACTTAATGCTTTATGGTTTCATAATTTCATCATTAGATGCAATTTTCTGAATTAAACATACACAATTGAATCCAAAAAATTGCATCCAATTTTCATCAACTGTGGGAAAATAATTCTTATTAACTTTTTCATTTTTTTATATTTTTTCAGGAGCATGAGTGCATGAATTTGAAGTTTCTTTTACAAAAGGAGTTACAAAACAGTGATGTAGGGTCTTTAGGAAGAATTTTACTTCCTAAGGTTAGTATAAAGTGCCAACTTTTAACTAGTGTATTGGTAAATTTTTCAAATTTTTATATATTAGAAGTTAGGTAATGAATGCAAATAATAAACGATTTTAAATTTATTAGAAGGAAAAATTTATAATTATATACATATAGATTAGTATGGAGGATATGCATTTGCATAGAATGTGGAACTTCAAATACATGTGAGATTTCAATCATTTACATTCAATTGATTTATGTATAAACATATTAAAACAAAGTTGTACTTTTTTTCTCATTATATTTCTAGAATATATAAGTTATATGCCTATTTGACTTATTATAGGTTTTGGCCAAACAACAAGAGTCAGATGTATGTCATGGAAAATACAGGTTAAATTTCCATCCAACTTTTGATTATAATATTTAGAAGTCTATTCTTATTCTTATATATTTACTAGGATTTATAACTCTTTTTGTATGTTTGAACACAATTTTTAATTTATAGGAGAGTTTACGAAAGCACATTGTCTTCAACTTGGAGATTTTGTCATGTTCTACTAAGATGAGATCAACGAAAAATATGTGAGTAGATATATTATATAATTTGTATTTATTTAATTTTACTTTAAGTTATATTTTAAATAGTCTATTATCTACATATTTTTTCATAATTTATTATTAAAACAATATTCAATAAGGGATATGCTATGTCATATTGATTTTGGTATATTATATTTTTCTATGCAGATAATTAGAGCCAGGAAAAATCGAAGTCAATTAACATCTAGAAGTTCAATTGATAAGAGTGGTGTCTATGGATCTTCTACATTGTTGGATGATGGAAGCATTCACCAGGGAGTGAAAAAGCTAATGAAGTAAGTAACATCTTAATAATGGATAAAATAATGTGATCCAAAATGTATTGATATAAACAATTCAATCCAAAAAAATTCTTCCTCTTATCTTCCCAAATTACAAAGCTCCAATTTGTGGAAATTGTCCTAGTTTTAGTTTATACACCATAGTCACTTTTCTGACAAACCTTCCTTAATGATGGATAATATAATGTGATCCAAAATGTATTGATATAAACAATTCAATAAAAAATATTTTGTTGCCATTTTCATGAATTACAGAGCTCCAATTTGTAGAAATTGTCCTAGTTCTAATTTATACACCATAGTCACTATTCTGACAGACCTTCCTTAATGATGGATAATATAGTGTGATCCAAAATGTATTAATATAAACAATTAAATCCAAAAACTTCTTCCTGTTATCTTCATGAATTATAGAGCTCCAATTTGTGAAAATTGTCCTAGTTTTAATTTATACACCATAATCACTGTTCTGACAGAGCTTCTATAATCCAACTATTCTGACAGACCTTCTGTAATCCAACTATTCTGACAGACCTTCTGTAATCCAAAACGTATTGATAGAAACAATAGGATCCAAAAAAAATCTTTTCCTATTATCTTCATGAATCGTAGAGCTCCAATTTGTGGAAATTTGTATTGTCCCCTATTGGGTTTATGGGAAACTTTTCCTTTAATCTACTAATTCAAGATATTCAAAGGGCTCAAGTCCAATGATTTTGAATAATATACTTTAAAGTAATCCCCACTATTAGTTCACTCAAATTTATAGATTATATTGAGGGTATGTGATGTAGAGGGTTAGGGACTTTGAAAGAAACACAAAGTTCTCAAGGTTTGCAAGACACAATCTCAACCACTCTTCCAGGAACTATGATGGAGACAAACCTCAATAATGCACCAAATGACTTATTTTCCTTCCTTATGGACCCAAACCCTAGGAAAAATCTTAAGAGACCCAAAAAAACTTGTTTTGAATGATTTCAAAGCCCAACCCTTTGACTTAAACACAAAACCAAATTTTCACCTTAATTAGGCTACTAGCCAACTAGGCCTCTAGCGAAGGATTTTTGACTTTGCACTCAAACTTTCCAAAGGAACCTCCAAAATAATAATTTAACCAGATGTGGTTTGTGATGATACATAACATACTAGATTATTGATGGCACTTGTTTTGGAGCACACCAATCAAAAATATGTTGTTTCCTCAAATTTAGGCCTAATTAGCCCTCTTTTTCAAAGAAACCCCTCTTTAAACTCAACCCCTGACCATGAAACTTTCAAAAGTCCCTTAAAATGACTAAAAACCAAGGAATCCAAGTTTTTAGACCTCTATGACACCTCTAACATGCTCAAACACAAACCCCTCCTTAACTTGCCTCAAAAACTAGGGCTTCTTGAAAACTATCCTTCCATTCACTTCCATTCACTTTCTCATTGACTCTACACCATTAGGAAAACATATTTAGTCTATCCCAACTCAAAAACATGCCCCTCATTAAGGCATATCTTCTGCTGCTATACCCTAGCCTCCAACTTCAAGCACTTTGCATTGTGAAATCTTGGTGTACACCTCAATATTCTTCTTCCCTGCACATTAGTTTGTTAAATATGTATGTTACATATTAGGAATTATCCATTTCACAGGTCACAGCAGCATTCTACCTTGAAATAGATCAATCATCCATGAAAACCACCAAAACTAGTGAAAATTCTATGTTATTCTTGAGGACAGTCAGCAATATGTTACAAAAAATGATTCCTGAAATCTATCAGATCATTAAAGAGGTTAAATGAAAGTAAATACAGGTTCTTAAACCATCCAATTGATTAGAAATGCAAAAGGAATCAATAGATTATCAAAAGACTCAAGAAAATGCAAGAAAACTATTTTTTTTCACTATTTCCTGTAGCAGTCTGTACAGTCACTTCTCCAAATGCCCAACCTCCATAAAAATGAGCATTTTTGGGTTATAGAACCATCCCCCAACTGATCCAACTGATTTTAATTGATTACAATGCATAATTACCTCTAAAACACCTAAAACTCCTTTTCCCGCCTAAAGTGAAATTCAAAATTTTGAAATTACAATCTTGAAATTTATTAAATTATATTATCTAAAAATCGTTGAATCTTCAATGTCCAACCTTATTTGACCTAATTAAAGCATTAGATTACTAATCAAACCCCTATAACATTATTTTCCCTTTATATTGCATTTTTGTCCTAGGTTCCTTATCAAGACCCTTAGGACAGTTGACTCTCTCATTGCATTTATCCTCTCCAAATGCCATTATAGGCTTCAAAAGGTCATAGTTGATGTTTTGATATAATGGATAGGTCCTCCTAACCCTTGCAAACTCCTAGCTCTTGAAAAACTCCTTGAAGGCCTTGGGTGCTCCTGCACCAGTATGTAAATAGTTGGTAAGTATATTATGTTAATTATGATGTATATACAAGCATGCAATCTGCACTACGATGATATCAAAGATGCAGATTCAAACACCATAACGATGGATGTTGTTTCTCACTTATCTAGTTGATTGTTGGCATACATAGATAGGCCAGATTGGTGCCTATTATGTTCATTGTTTATGTTTGAAATATCCCTGTAAACCCTTCAAATTTACTAGTGGATGTGTGTCTAATTCTTACTAGTTAATATCCAACCTGGGTCGATGATCAATGGCCTCTTTAGTAGCAATTTGATCTTACTGCTATAAGATGTGTTTTCTTCCCACTTTCTTTGTGCCTTGAATGGTGATCAAATTTTTAGGGAATTAAATGTTCCTCTTGTCAGGATAGATTCCTCCTCCTTACTGATGCCTTTGGTCTTGAAACAGTCTTCTATTAAAAGAGGTATATGCCTGTAAAATTCTCTGACGCCTTTCTCCTCCCACTCCTTATTTTATTTATATCTATTTCCCAATGTAGGGCTTTGCTAGCGTAATCATGATTTAGGACTCTGCTGGGGTAATCATGATTTCAAAATGTTCAATATGCTTCCACCAATGCGTAAACTCCAATAGGCAGTGAGAACCCAATAATATACATATATTAGTTACAATCTTTCAGTCCCTACTTTTTAGGACACTAGATACTTATTCTATTTATATCTATTTCCCAATGTAGGACTCTATTGGGGTAATCATGATTTCAAAATGTTTCATATGCTTCCACCAATGCGTGAACTCCAATAGGCAGTGAGAACCCAATAATATTCATATATTAATTAGAATCTTGCAGTCCATACTTTTTAGGACACCAGATAGTTATTCTATTTATATCTCTTTTCCAATGTTGGACTCTGGTGGGCTAATCATGATTTCAAATTTTTTGATATGCTTCCACCAATGCGTGAACTCAAATAGGTAGTGACAACCCAATAATATACATATATTAATTAGAATCTTTCAGTCCCTACTTTTGAGGACATTAGATACTTATTCTATTTATATCTCTTTCCCAATGTTGGACTTTGCTAGGGTGATCATGATTTCAAAATATTCCATATGCTTCTACCAATGCTTGAACTCCAATAGGCAGTGAGAACCCCATAATACTAATTCCTACTACTATCTACTATTTTACTAATATAATTTAAAATGACATTGCATTTTCCAATCCAATGATTGTATAGGAAATTTATATGAATTTATTTATTATATACATTCTATTTTCTTTGAATGTATTTATATCAATTTATCTTATTTTAAAAATTATTCATTGATTGAATTTTTGTCTTCAAGTGAAAAATATTTATTGAATAGTTTATTTTCTTTTTTCACATGTTAAATCCAAAAAAATTCTTCCTGTTATCTTCCCAAATTACAAAGCTCCAATTTGTGGAAATTGTCCTAGTTTTAGTTTATACACCATAGTCACTATTTTGATAGACATTCCTTAATGATGGATAATATAATGCGATCCAAAATGTATTGATATAAACAATTCAATAAAAAAGCTTTTCTTGTCATCTTCATGAATTACAGAGCTCTAATTTGTAGAAATTGTCCTAGTTTTAATTTATACATCATATCACTATTGTGACAGACCTTCCATAATGATGGATAATATAGTGTGATCCAAAACGTATTAATATAAATAATTAAATCCAAAAAATTCTTCCTGTTATCTTCATGAATTATAGATCTCCAATTTGTGAAAATTGTCCTAGTTTTAATTTATACACCATAATCACTATTCTGATAGACATTCTATAATCCAACTATTCTGACAGACGTTCTGTAATCCAACTATTTTGACAGACCTTCTATAATCCAAAACGTATTGATAGAAACAATACGATCCAAAAAAACTCTTTTCCTATTATCTTCATGAATTACAAAGCTCCAATTTGTGGAAATTTGTATTGTCCCTTATTGGGTTTATGGGAAAATTTTCCTTTAATCTACTAATTCAAGATAGTCAAAGGGTTCAAGTCTAATGATTTTGAATAATATACTTTAAAGTAATCCCCACTGTTAGTTCACTCAATTGTCTAGATTATATTGAGGGTATGCAAATAGTTGGTAAGTATATTATGTTAATTATGATGTATATACGAGCATGCAATCTGCACTACGATGATATCAAAGATGTAGATTCAGACACCATAAGGATGGATGTTGTTTCTCACTTATCTAGTTGATTGCTGGCATAAATAGATAGGCTAGATTGGTGCCTATTCTGTTCGCTATTTCTATTTGAAATATCCCTGTAAACCCTTCAAATTTACTAGTGGATGTGTGTCTAATTCTTACTAGTTAATATCTAGCCTGGGTCGATGATCAATGGCCTCTTTAGGAGCGATTTGATCTTACTGCTGTAAGATGTGTTTTCTTCCCACTTTCCCTATGCCTTGAATAGTGATCAGATTTTTAGGGAATTAAATGTTCCTCTTGTCAGGATAGATTCCTCCTCCTTATCGATGCCATTGGTCTTGAAACGGTTTTCTATTAAAAGAGGTATATGCCTGATGCCTTTCTCCTCCTACTCCTTATTCTATTTATATGTCTTTCCCAATGTAGGGCTTTGCTAGGGTAATCATGATTTCAAAATGTTCGATATGCTTCCACCAATGCATGAACTCCAATTGGCAGTGAGAACCCAATAATATACATATATTAATTAGAATCTTTTAGTCCCTACTTTTTGGGACACCAGATACTTATTCTATTTATATCTCTTTCCCAATGTAGGACTTTGCTAGGGTAACATGATTTAGGACTCTGCTGGGGTAATCATGATTTAGAAATGTTCCATATGCTTCCATGAATGTGTGAACTCCAATAGGCAGTGAGAACTCAATAATATAAATATATTTTCAGAATCTTTCAGTCCCTACTTTTTGGGACACTAGATATATTAATTAGAATATTTCAGTCCCTACTTTTAAGGACACCAGATATATTAATTAGAATCTTTTAGTCCCTACTTTTTAAGACACCAAATTTCAGCTGGTGAAATTAAGGTGGAGCTAAAAATTGTAAATTTTTTTGCCACTTATCTAACATCTAAAATATTATATTGTTTTTTCTTTACCTAATGCTTTATGGTTTCATAATTTCTTCATTAGATGCAATTTTCTGGATTAAACGTACACAATTGAATCCAAAAAATTGCATCCAATTTTCATCAACTGTGGGAAAATAATTCTTATTAACTTTTTTATTGTTTTATATTTTTTCAGGAGCATGAGTACATGAATTGGAAGTTTCTTTTACAAAAGGAGTTACGAAATAGTGATGTTGGGTCTTTGGGAAGAATTGTACTTCCTAAGCTTAGTATAAAGTACTAACTTTTAATTAATGTATTGGTAATTTTTTTGATTTTTTATATATTAGAAGTTAGTTAATGAATGCAAATAATAAACGATTTTAAATTTATTAGGAGGAAAATTTTATAATTATAAACATATAGATTAGTATGCAGGATATGTATTTGCATAGAATGTGGAACTTCAAATACAGGTGAGATTTCAATCATTTACTTTGAATTGATTTATGTATAAACATATTAAAATAAAATTTTACTTTTTTTCTCATTATATTTCTAGAATATATAATTTATATGCCTATTTGACTTATTATAGGTTTTCGCCAAACAACAAGAGTCGGATATATGTCATGGAAAATACAAGTTAAATTTCCATCTAACTTTTGATTATAATATTTAAAAGTCTATTCTTATTCTTATATATTTACTAGGATTTCTAACTCTTTTTGTATGTTTGAACACAATTTTAAATTTATAGAAGATTTTACGAAAGCATATTGTCTTCAACTCAGAGATTTTGTCATGTTCTACAAAGATGAGATCAACAAAAAAATATGTGAGTAGATATATTATATAATTTGTATTTATTTAATTTTACTTTAAGTTATATTTTAAATAGTCTATTATCTATATATTTTTTCATAATTTATGATTAAAACAATATTCAATAAGGGATATGCTATGTCATATTGATTTTTGTATATTATATTTTTATATGTAGATAATTAGAACCAGGAAAAATTGAAGTCAATTAACATCTAGAAGTTCAATTGATAAGAGTGGTGTCTATGGATCTTCTACATTGTTGGATCATTAAATAGCTCTAAAGTTAAAGGTAAAATAACTCTTAAGTAAATAAAATAATGTAAGAATGATAAAATAACCTAATTATAATATTAATTGAATTTTATTTATAACTTTTATCATTTTTTTGAATTTTATTTACATTTTTGAGAATAGATGTTAACGCACCAAAGATATATGTCATCACCATGTTTAAAAATAGAAAATAATAACATTAATTATTTTTGAACAATACGTTGGTAGCTATCTTGATTTAATTATTTATTAAGAACTGTTTGTTCTCCTTTTCTAATTCATTCCACACTGCAAACAAATAAACTGAGAACCCTAATCAAGTTACTCTTTGAAAGACTATTTTTTGAGGTCACATCATAAGCAAATACAATAGATTAATCAGTTTCAGTTCAATTAAACCAATAGAGATTAATTATTTACAAAATAAATACATGAGAACCCTAATCAAGTTACTCTTTAAAAGACTAATTTTTGAGGTCACATCAGATACAATAGATTAATCAATTCAATTAAACAAACAAAGATTAATTATTTGCAAAATAAATACATAATTTATAGTAGATCTCACTGGTCAAATTGGAAAAAGGGATATTTTTACAAAATAGAAAAAAATCAGTGGATTCTTGATTTACTGGTGAAGTCTATTAACTTTTAATGAGATCATAGGGATTAAGTTTTCCTTAAATGTAAGGTTGTCATATCATCAGAACAATTTTGGTGGAATAGCTACCACTCATTCCTTAACTTTCAGTCAAAAAGATTCCGGCCTAAGACTCAAGTTCTCATATCTAATAAAAAACAATCATGTGGATGATATAAAATCCTCCATTAAAAAGAAAAGAAAATAAAAATATAGAACTGTGGAAGAGTTAGATTAAATGACAAAATCAATATTCAAAAAATCATTTGATTTGAAATAGCCTACGTAGTTGCTTTAACTTTTTCTTTTATTGGGAAGATAAACATTGGGGATATTTTTGCAAACCCTAAGTATTTGGATCAAGAATCATGGACTTCCTTTAGTTTAGTTCTGTGAAATTTATCTTTGATCAATTCAATTCAATTAATTTTTTTGCAAAAATTCATAAATTTATAAATGGATATCAATGTTAAAGTGAAAGTGTGTATGGAAAAAAATAAAACAATTGTCATCATATTTATCATTTGGTTCATCAAACTAACTATTTACATTGTTCCTGTAATAGTTATGGTAGGTTGAATATTGGTGTGCTTAGAAAGTGCCTTAGCACATTCCTGTTGATCCATGTTAAATAACAAACACTTTTCAATCAAGTGTTGAACTTGCACAAACACCATGACAACCCAGAACAAAATAAATCAACCCAGAAAAGGTTCGATATGTGTACACCATCTTTATAATCCAAAGTAAATGGAAGTTAAGTGCTTGACCAAATGAATTTATGAAGTAGATGGTGAGGAGGGATCTGCAGGCCCTGCCATTTTAACATCCCTTGCAAATCTAAAGCTATTGCAAATCCAAATTTTCACTTCAATTTAGGCATAAAGAAAAGATGGGGGTTTCATAGTACATACCTGTTAGTGAGTTGATTCATTGTTGGCATTCACGTCCAAAAAAATTGAACCGCTCTGGTATATGAGTATCGTAAGCATGAAAAGGAAGCACGTTTGGTCCTGTAGAAGCTTCAACATATACATTCTTCTGCGGGTGGAGAGAAGGATAATTTGGAAAACAAGATAATGGATTGAACTGAAGGGGTCCCCTACTGGTAAAAAAGCCTGGGGTTGAGAAATTTACATTGTTGAATTTGCAGAGCAAAAGCAGTGATGTTTTCCCATTGCTTTGAATGAATGTAAAATGAAGATATCAAATTCATTAAAAATTGTGTAAAAAACTGTTTGTAACCACCATCACTAACTGATAGCCAGTAAGGATGTCAATTTAAATGCAACATGTTTTGATTGACACATATTTTAGCTTTCATTACTTTCATTTATAACGTGTAATTACCAAAATTTAATCTTAAAAAATATATTTTGAATATATAGATATATTTATTTCACAAAAAAAAAATTCAAAAAATTAGCATAGTTGAATTTATTAATATGGAGAATTTATTAATATTAGTATAATTATTTTAGAAAAACCTATGTAAGAAACATTGAGAGCATTTTAAAATAATTTTAAAAATTTAAATAACAACTTACTATTTTATGTCATTCTCAAACTATTAATCTTTTGCACGTGATTTTTAATTTCATTTTTGAAAAAGCCATCATTCATTATTTTCATTCATATTCAATATTATATATTTATTTTATATTTTTTAAAAATTTCATTTGTAGACATTAATATATTTTAAAATTCTGATGTATTTTTATTAAAAAAGTAAATTATTTTTTCTACTAAATATAAAGTAATTGACTTGGATATATTTTTGATAAATTAAAATAGAAATTTATTTATTTATTTTTATATTGATTGTAGCTTTAAATATATGTCAAATGTACATTGGTTATATAGAAAATATATTTCTTCATAAAAAAATATATCTAAATTTAAATTGCAGTATTACAAAAGGACATTAATATTATTATACCTATTTTAGAAAAATCTATGTATGAAATAATGAAAGCATTTCCCTTAAACATTTTTTTTTTGCTTAAATTTGAGTAGAGTGATGTTATGCAAATTTTTATTAATTATGATAAATGGATAATTGCAAAATTTTCCCTATTTTATTGCATACAAGTAAATAAATGAATAGAATAGAAAATATAACAAGTAACTAATTTTGAAGAGTTAAAAAAATTATTAAAAATTAATTTTGCATAAATGTTTTGTTATATATTTTGCAAGTTTACTTTAACAATATACAATATTTGGTCAAATAAGAAAATAAGTTGAATTCTTAGTTGTTGAAAATGAAGTTATTAATAACTAGTTAACAACAAGCCGTAAATTTATTAGGAAAAAATTATAATTATAAACATATAGATTAGTATGGAGGATATGCATTTGCATAGAATGTGGAACTTCAAATATAGGTGATATTTCAATCAGTTACTTTGAATTGATTTATGTATAAACATATTAAAATAAAATTGTACTTTTTTTCTCATTATATTTCTAGAATATATAAGTTATATGCCTATTTGACTTATTATAGGTTTTGGCCAAACAACGAGTCGGATGTATGTCATGGAAAATACAGGTTAAATTCCCATCCAACTTTTGATTATAATATTTAGAAGTCTATTCTTATTCTTATATATTTACTAGGATTTATAACTCTTTTTGTATGTTTGAACACAATTTTTAATTTATAGGAGAGTTTGTGAAAGCACATTGTCTTCAACTTGGAGATTTTGTCATGTTCTACAAAGATGAAATCAACAAAAAATACATGAGTAGATATATTATATAATTTGTATTTATTTAATTTTACTTTATGTTATATTTTAAATAGTCTATTATCTATATATTTTTTCATAATTTATGATTAAAACAATATTCAATAAGGGATATGCTATGTCATATTGATTTTTGTATATTATATTTTTATATGTAGATAATTAGAGCCAGGAAAAATCCAAGTCAATTAACATCTAGAAGTTCAATTGATAACAGTGGTGTCTATGGATCTTCTACATTGTTGGATGATGGAAGCATTCAGCAATCAGGGAGTGAAAAAGATAATGAAGTAGTAGATCACCTCCTCCAAATATAGAGGATATATTTTTGGGGAGAGATAATACACAAAAGAGTATATTAACAACTCAAAATCTAGAGGATATATTTTCAAAGGAGTTGGATTATTACTTTCCACCTATTGCAGAATACTCTCAATTGGAATCATTTCCTACTTTTGGATTTGATGTTGTGGCACCTTTGGAATATTGTGTAGAATACTCTGAATTGGAATCATTTCATACTTTTGGATTTGATGATGTGGCACCTTTGGAATATTGTGTAGATTAGATTATGTAAATATTTTATTTTGTTTTAAACAATATGATATTTTTATCATATTCATATATTTGAAAATACTAATTCCTACTACTATCTACTAATTTACTAATATAATTTGAAATGACATTGCATTTTTCAATCCAATGATTGTATAGGAAATTTAAATTAATTTATTTATTATATACATTCTATTTTCTTTCAATGTATTTATATCAATTTATATTATTTTAAAAATTATTCATTGATTGAATTGTTGTCTTCAAGTGAAAAATATTTATTGAATAGTTTATTTTCTTATTTCACATGTTAAATTTTGTTACACTTTTTAATATTATGATGAATAGTTATCTTATCTAACAATTGATTTAATGAGAAAATTACTTTATCTTAAAATCTTGAGTTTTTTTTAGTGTTGAGCATCATTATTCTAATTTTTTATTTTGAATTATTTGCTTTAATTCCATGATGATGAAATTTAATATTTTAAACTAGGTTATATCTTTGAGTTATACATTAAATTGTGGAAACCTTTAGATCTTTGAATACTAATTTAATGGAGATTTTTTTTTTTCAATTTACAATTCAAATCTTGAAAATATTTTAGTAAATGATTTATTTATTTTTATGATTGTAGTCAATCTTATCTTTCTTATTAAATACCATTATAGAAATAAAAATAACTATAATATTAGGTACTTTATTAACAAGAGCTGTAGAGCAGTGAAGTTCTTGCCAGAAAGTTTTAAAATAGTTTTGTTTGTATTTGTTGAGTTTGTTGTGTTTTAGAAACAATTGGTCAAGATAAAGCAATTGTCACCTAAATTTAGGAATTTGATCATTGATAGAGTCAACTTAGTCTTCCATTAGAAAAGGACCCTTATAACAAAATAATTTTGCTCACTTTAAGATTCTGAGATGTGGTTGTGTTTTTAGGCCATGAAGAAAGTGCAATTTATATGTTGCCAACATTATTCAAATATTTACGAGTTCAAAGATTTCCTGAACCATTCATCATACATGATAAAAAATGAAATAACAATAAATTTGAGAGAAAAATGTAGTTGACATAACCAAAACCATAAAAATAAATTAAAAAATGAAGCAACATTGAGTTTGAGAGTCAAACATAGTTGAATTTTAACACCAGCTATTACAAAAGGATTAAAGTTTTTTTTTGTTTATAAAGTAAAACACAATAATTGAGCACAAAAAACATTTTAATGCAAAAAAAGTGATAAAAAATGGGTTAATTTGAAAATTACACTAAATTTGAGACAAAAAATATTAGAATTTAACCAAGACATTACAAAAGCATTGTGTTTGAAAAAACAATAAGTTTGACATACCCAAAATTTTAGAGCAAAAATGCATGAATTCAACCAAAACATTACGATTATGAAATAATAGTTTAACAAGAATTATAGTAAAAGTGTTGAATTTTGGGATAAATTTTTAGTGTTGACTTTCTGAGAACAACAAAGCGAATGTTTTAACTGAAGCTAGGACAACAAAGTCAAGGCGAAAATCAAGTCTCTAAGTAAAACAACAAAGAATCTCAATGTTTCCAAAAGACAAAAAAGTTACATATAGAAACAAATACAAACTTGCATGCATGAACCTTCGTTTCTAGTTATATAGAAAATTTAAAATTGAATTATTTATTTAGACATAGATATTATTTATCTCAATGCAAAAATATATTAGTTAAAATTTTATTTTACAAAGGAATTTAGCATTTATTGACAAAGTAGATAGATTTAGTAAATTTATTTTGTAAATAAAATAGATCAAACTAATTTACATTTAATTGAGTATTAGCAAAAATAATATAGTTTAATTCTTAAAATAATCAAATTATTTTAAAGGTAATTATATTAAAATAATCTAGAAATTAATTATTTTCATATTGTATTTTTTTAAAGAAAATTAGTTTAGTTTAATTTATCAAATTTCAAAAGAAATTAGTATTAATTGATTTTATATTACAAAAATAGATTTCAAGAAATATATTTTAATTTATCAAAGGAAAATAAATAATCATTAAACAGCTCTAAAGTAAAAGGTAAAATAACTCTTAAGTAAATAAAATAAAGTAAGAGTGATAAAATAACCTAATTATAATATTAATTGAATTTTATTTATAACTTTTATCATTTTTTTGAATTTTATTTACTTTTTTAAGGAGAATACATGTTAACACACCAAAAAAATATGTCATCACCATGTTTAAAAATAGAAAATAATAACATTAATTATTTTTTAACAATATGTTTGGATCTATCTTGATTTAATTATATATTAAGAAATCTTTGTTCTCCTTTTCTAATTAATTTCACACTATAAAAAAACAAACAAAGAACCCTAATCAAGTTACTCTTTCAAAGACTAATTTTTGAGGTCACATCATAAGCAAATACAATAGATTAATCAGTTTCAGTTCAATTAAACCAATAGAGATTAATTATTTACAAAATAAATACATGAGAACCCTAATCAAGTTACTCTTTGAAAGACTGATTTTTGAGGTCACATCATAAGAAAATACAATAGATTAATTAGTTCAATTAAACAAACAAAGATTAATTATTTTCAAAATAAATACATGCTTTATAGTAGATCTTACTGGTCAAATTGGAAAAAGGGATATTTTTACAAAATAGAAAAAGATCAGTGGATTCTTGATTTACTGGTGAAGTTTATTAACTTTTAATGAGATCATAGGGATTAAGTTTTCCTTAAATGTAAGGTTGTCATATCATAAGAACAATTTTGGTGGAATGGCTACCACTCATTCCCTAACTTTTAGTAAAAAAGATTTCGGCCTAAGACTCAAGTTCTCATATCTAATAAAAAAACAATCATGTGGATGATATAAAATCCTACATTAAAAAGAAAAGAAAAGAAAAATATAGAACTATGGAAGAGTTAGATTAAATGACAAAATCAATATTCAAAAAATCATTTGATTTGAAATAGCCTAGGCAGTTGCTTTAACTTTTTCTTTTATTGGGAAGATAAACTTTGGGGATATTTTTGCAAACCCTAAGTATTTGGTTCAAGAATCATGGACTTCCTTTAGTTTGGTTGTGTGAAATTTATCTTTGATCATTTCAATTCAATTAAATTTTTTGCAAAAATTCATAAATTTATAAATGGATATCAATGTTAAAGTGAAAGTGTGAATGGAAAAAATAAAACAATTGTCATCATATTTATCATTTGGGTCATCAAACTAACTATTTACATTGTTCCTATAATAGTTATGGTAGGTTGAATATTGGCGTGCTTAGAAAGTGCCTCAGCATTCCTGTTGATCCATGTTAAATAAAAAACACTTTTCAATCAAGTGTTGAACCTGCACAAACACCATGACAACCCAGAAAAGGTTTGATATGCGCACAACATATTTATAATCCAAAGTAAATGGAAGTTAAGTGCTTGACCAAATGAATATATGAAGTAGATTCATTGTTGGTATTCCTGTCCAAAAAAAAATTGAACCGCTTTGGTATACGAGTATCGTAAGCATGAAAAGGAAGCACGTTTGGTCCTGTAGAATCTTCAACATATACATTCTTCTGCGGGTGGAGAGAAGGATAATTTGGAAAACAAGATAATGGATTGAACTGAAGGGGTCCCCTACTGGTACAAAAACCTGGGTTTGAGAAATTTACATTGTTGAATTTGCAGAGCAAAAGCAGTGATGTTTTCCCATTGCTTTGAATGAATGTAAAATGAAGATATCAAATCCATTAAAAACTATTTAAAAAACTGTTTGTAATCACCATTACTAACTGACAGCCAGTAAGGATGTCAATTTAAATGCAACAGGTTTTGATTGACACATATTTTTCCTTTCACTACTTTCAATTATAGTGTGTAATTACCAAAAATTAATCAAGTAAAAAATATAGTTTGAATATATAGATATATTTATTTCACAAAAAAAAAAATTCAAAAAATTAGCATAGTTGAATTTATTAATATTAGTATACCTATTTTAGAAAAACCTATGTATAAGAAACATTGAGAGCATTTTAAAATAATTTTAAAAATTTAAATAACAACTTATTATTTTATGTCAATCTCAAAATATTAATCTTTTGCATGTGATTGTTAATTTCATTTTTGAAAAATCCATCATTCATTATTTTCATTTATATTCAATATTATATATTTATTTTCTATTTTTTAAAAATTTCATTTGTAGACATTAATATATTTTAAAATTCTAATGTATTTTTATTAAAAGAGTAAATCAGTTTTCTACTAAATATAAAGTAATTGACTTGGATATATTTTTAATAAATTAAAATAGAAATTTATTTATTTATTTTTATATTGATTGTAGCTTTAAATATATGTCCAATGTACTTTGGTTTTATAGAAAAATATTTCTTCAGAAAAAAAGATATCTAAATTTAAATTGCAGTATTACAAAAGGACATTAATATTATTATACCTATTTTAGAAAAATCTATGTATGAAATAATGAAAGCATTTCACTTAAACATTGTTTTTTTCTTAAATTTGAGTGGAGTGATGTTATGCAAATTTTTATTAATTATGAGAAATGGATAATTGAATTTTTTTCCCTATTTTAATGCAAACAAGTAAATAAAAGAATAGAATAGAAAATATAACAAGTAACTAATTTTGAAGAGTTAAAAAAATTATTAAAACTTAGCTAAATATATATTTTTGATTATAGCCTTTGTGGTAGAAAAACCTTTAAAACCTGCCATAAAAAGTTTATGCTCCCTGAAAATCTGCCCTTATCCCTCAAAAATTTTATGCCAATTATATTTCAGAAAATTAATTTTGGATAAATGTTTTGTTATACATTTTGCAAGTTTACTTTAACAATATACAATATTTTGTCAAATAAGAAAATAAGTTGAATTCTTATTTGTTAAAAATGAAGTTATCTTGTTTGACCCAGAAGAATAATTAAATAAGAAAATAGATGGTGGTCACTTTGTTCTTATTGTAGGTATCTTGATGGAGCACAAGAGCATATTACATATTCATGTGGTTTCGTGGATGGCTATGATGTATTTCATGCATTGATCCCTTATGCAATGTATACAACAAGTGGGAGAATGTTGGGGTATGGTGTTGTACACCATTGCATAAAATGTTTTATCATATTATTGTAATTAAATAATTATTTAGTTTTGATGCACCTTGGTGGTGTGGATAATCACACTAGGTATCTATTTGGTGTCCCACGCAATGATTGTATTGTAACATTGTATTACTATTTGTAGGAGACATGTGGTAGTAATTTAATATTGGGGAATTAAATATTGTAACAACTTAGTCCCCAATATTAGAAAAGGGGTAAGTGGTTTTGTATTCACTTGGTTTTGCGGTACATGGTTTTACTTTACCACTAGTTGTATTTGTGTGAGCTTGTCTCTATAAAAGCAAACACAATGTAGTGGTTTTGGGTTGGGGGGTGAATAGGCTGAGCAGGTTGGCTGTGATTATTGAGTCTTTCTGAAGAGTGCATTTGTGAAGCATGGCATGGGATGTGTGGATTCATGCTTGGACACATGAAAGTGCATTGGAGGGCTTGATGCTTCAGAGGTATTCATTGTAACTCTTGTATTTGATTATGGCTGATTAATATGATGAAGTATGGATGCTTTTGGAGGCTGGGTTTTTCCCTCTTGAGGGTTTTCCCAGGGTAAATCTTGCGTTATCTTGTAGCTTGTATATTTGATCTTTCCATTTGGAAAACTTGTATGCATGCTAATCTCTCTTGGGTTATATGGGAAATGATTTGAGATTCTGGGTTTGAATGCAATATTTCCTAACAGCATAATCCTTAAACCTCTTTTAGGTGAGTGCTAGTTTTTTTTTTTTTTTTTGTGTAAATGTTTTTTTACTTAGTTATGAGTGAGGCATTTTGAAAGGGATCAATATTTTTAGAAAGTGAATCCATATTTATTATAAATGCATAAAAAATATAGAACAATAGAAAAGAGATCGCAAAAAAGTCAAAAAAAAAAATAGTAATCTTCATCAAGTGCTAGTTTTTATTTTTTGTTGTGTAAATGTTTTTTTACTTAGTTATGAGTGAGGGGTTTTGAAAGGGATCAATCTTGTTACTAAAGTCAATAAATATATATAATAAATGCATAAAAAATATAGAATAATATAAAAGAGGTCACAAAAAGTCATAAAAATAATAAATTAGTAACTCCCATCACAAAGGGTATGGATGAGATAGATAGAGTAGACCACCTAATAACAACATAAGAACCAACCAGCTAAGGTGTCTTGAAGTTTAATTGTTTTAGGTAAAATTGAATCTTATCCACCACCTTATTTCTAGTAGACTTGTCATCATGCCTCTAGACCTAGACCATTATCCAATTTTCATTGGTATAGGAGGCTAAATGTCTAGAGTGAAGTGTATGACTTAACGAATAAGATCAACTAACTTCCATCCAAACCCTTTTTTACAATTTCCTTCTCCTTATGAATCTCATTTAAACAATGCTTATCATGATAAGACTTACATTTAAAAGAAAGAATATCAACAACTAAATTAGTCTTGTCCACAAGAGTTCCAATCATCTATCCTAAATACATCCAAAAACATCTTAAACATATTGAGAAATATAAGGCTCCTCCTAAACCTTCTCCTCCATGTGACTTTATCATCCTTCAAATGTCCTACATTGAATTGAAGCATGACCAAACATGTTACAATAGTGAAAAAACACTAAGAAATCCTTCTACATGATTTATTGAACCCTTAGCTTAAAGATTAAAAAAACAGAAACCCAAAATAGAACACCAGGAAAAAATTCAACAAAAATATTCAAAAAAAACCTAAAATAAAATTGAAGTAACCAAAACAAAATACTAGATACTTCATTCATGCTTCATGAATCTATTCATCCAAAAGCTTAACTTATATTTTTACAGAGAAAAACATAATATTTATTTAGAGATCTAAAAATTGAGCCTTTGAATTTATTATTAAAAAAGGTTGACAACGTCAAAATGTCTGAACATATCTTTTTCATGTTTGGGTATTTCACCTTGGAGATTAGAGCCTGATAATGTTATTTTCATTGATTAAGTGCAGTACCCCAAAAAGAGAAAGAAACAAGAAAGAGCATTGAATCAAGCATATGGGTGGGGAAGATTCTTGGGTTCCAGAATCCTAGGGAAAGATTGCATGCAAAAATATTAAAATAAACTTTTAAGAATTTGGAGAGTATCATGTATGGAAGGTGAGTGTAGTAGTGAAACACCTAGTTTTCTTTAGTACTAATTATTATCTATCCATTAGGACAAACGTACGAATACGAGTGTGAGTTGGACAAAAGTTCATGGCTAGTAAAGAGGTGGGAAGGATTTCAGAGTCTGATTGAACTATGAGGAAAGTTTAGTTTGTAGACTTTAGTTTCTCAAATCAAAGACTAATATCCACCTTTTGAGAAAAATATGAGCTACCAAGAAACCATGGTCCTCTAGTAAGGGTCTAAACACAATCTTCATCTAGAGAAAATTAAATAAGAAATAATATTTTTGACAACACTAAGATCTATGAGGAACCATTATGCTTTCAGTTTCTTTTAGCATAATTTTTGAAAGGATCTAACTGATTTCTCAATGGGGGCATTTAATAGCTTTTAGGTCAAGTGATCCACAATGACATTAGGAATCTATAACATCCAATCCTCCCCTTTCTCATTGATATTATCAATTATTAAACAAGGAGACATCTAATTGTTGTTTCTAAACTCCAACCAAAGAGAAGCCAATGAAAACCATGGTGGAGAAGGCTCCCTAGCCATAGCCACCAAAGTCAAATAGAGAAAATATATAAGTCAAGTGAGTAGGGTAATTGATTCCTCTTAAGAATAAAATTATTAATAGAACATCCTTGTAAGTGTCTATTGATTAGTTGGCATGCCCCATGATTTATCCCTACCACTATGCACCCTTTGTATCATGCAATCTCTATACATAATGCACATTGTAGGAGAGTAGGGAGGACTATGATCCATAACAACATGTTAATCACCAATCAATGTAGCATAAATAATCTCCAACACTATTGAGAATAGAAAATAGTAGGCTTAGCCATAGAAGTGTAAGTCTTAACCTCACTAAGGGAATCCTAGTAGAAGGAAGGGTATAACATTTATCCGCAAAAGCAATTTATCTCATTTGGAGCATGAAGAGAGAAAAAACCCATGCTATAAAATAAAATCACAATTTTCATTACCACAAATCTTAGCATAGAAACAAGAGAAAATGAACTAAAAATGAAAAAATTTCTAAGGTCCACTAGTCTCTACTAGGCCTCTAGCCAAAGGTCAATTTACTTTTTCTCTTCCTCTTCATTAGTGAGTCATGTTATTCATCTAAAATCTTCCACCTGCATCAACACTAATGTGCTCATCGTTGTCATCATCTACATCACCATTGATGATGCCTACTAGAGACTAATTGTGGATATTTATAGCTTTGAAAGGTAGAAAATGGAAGGAATTGTACATCCATGTTTGCTAACACTAGAAGCTATGCTTGAATGGTTGGATTTTAGGAAGGTTACTTTGAAAAATAATATTTTATTTTAAATAACTAAGGCTCCTTAATCATAGGGATACTTTTTGGATTTTTTAGTAACAAAAAATGTACTAGAGTCTTAAACCCTAGAAATTTTTGAATTTTTTTGAGGAATGATTTATTTTAGAATGGTGTTTAGTTTTACATATAAGCATCATTGGGGTTGGAAGATCAACATATATAAAGAACCTACCATACATATTCTTTGTTAACTTGTAATCCTAATTAATTTAAGATTGCAAGGGGAAGAAAATTGGTGGAAGCTCTTGTATCTATCGTATAATTTCTCATCCATTTTTCATTAATAAGAAAAGAAACATAAAATGGGACAACCTGAGAAGGACACTTGTGTTGGTGTTCATAGCAGTGTCGGGTGAATTCTTTTAGCCACGATATAATGGATAAATTTGATGGAGCCTAAATGGATATCAAATTTATATGAGACCAATAATTTTGAAGAGGCACTTCATTTATTTAAATGATAATTATTTATTAAAGAGAATTGAATTTTATGAAGAGGCACAATTTATATCAAATAACATTTAATTATTGAGAAGGCCGACATCTTCCTTGGACACAATTTTCAAGGGACATACTCCTTCATTGGGACATGATTTAATGAAGGGATGCATTCTTCTTTGGTGGCCAACTTGTTTTGAAGGGTCACGTCCTCTCCCCTTCACATTGTATATATGCTCGATGATCATTTATTGTTCATCATCCACATATTCATTTTGTTCATCATTATTCTAAGGTGTGAATAAGAGGAAGCAGTAGTGTAATTCAATTCATTTATAGAAGGCTGATTTTGTCATCTTAGAGCATTATTATATTGTTGTGTTAGCATCAGATTGTGGTGCTCACTCTTGGCCTTGATATCAACGTCTATTGTAAAAGAGATATTCTCTGTGATTCAATATATAAGTGATATATTGCTGCTAGGTTTTTCTCCCTCAAGTGGAGGGTTTTCCCAGGGTATCTACTATGTTATTGTGTTGATTTTGAATTATTTTTTGTGCATTAAATTTGATCATAAAACTAACATGGTATTAGAGTGGGCTTGAAGAAGATCTTGATCAGATTTAGTCTTGCAGAGATACTCTTTATTCTCTTTCTCATCTTTGATCACATCTATCTCTTCATCAAGATGGTGAACAGACTCAAGATCAAGGACAAACTTGAGGGAGAAAAAAATTTCACATCTTGGAGATTCAAAACTATGCTCATCATGGAGAAAAATGAATTGGCTGAGTTCGTGGAGAGCAAAGTCCCTGAGCCTACTAATGAGGAAGAGAAGATTCAATAGAAGAAGAAAGATATTAGGGTGAAGAAGATGTTAGTTGATTCCGTGAAGGACCATATTGTTCCAATCATCTCTAAATTGAAGACGAAAAGAGAGATGCTTAAGAATTTGGAGGAGATGTATGAGATCAAAAACACAAGCTGTGCACTTGCAAGTTGAAGCAACAACTCCATCATGTTAAGATGGCAAAAGGAGAATTTTTTATTGCTTACTTCATGAAGATTTTTGAATTGAGAGATCAACTCTCTACTATTGGTCATGTTGTTGATGACAAGGACTTAACCATATTGGATCTTAATGGTCTTCCTTCATCTTGGGAGTCTTACATTCAAGGAATCAGTGCAAGGTCAAAACTTCCCAAGTTTTATCATTTGAGGGCAGGTTGTATTCAAGAAGAGTCTAGGTTAGCTATGAGAGGTGTTGGTCAAAGCTCTACTAATGAATGCATTCATGTTCTTGTCACTCAATCCTAGAAGAAGAATGGGAAAGATGGAAAGAAAGGATATTTCAAGAGGAACAAAGATAAAGGATCTGATGGTGCTCCTGCATTCAAGAAGAAGAGGGACCTCTACCGAGTCTAATGTTTTAGATGTGACAAGTATGGCCACTATGCAAGGATTGTCCAACCAGGCCTAAGCAACAAACTACCATTGCATATGTTGATGAAGTCTCCTTGCAAAAGGATTGATGTGAATACTTATTCTATTTGGTATTGTCAAGCAATGTACCTATCGACACCAACACTTGATTGATTGATAGTGGTGCCTCTCACCATATCACCAAATTTAGGGAGCATCTAACTAATTTGGTGGAGAGATATTCTAGTGAACAAGTCATTATTGGAGATGATGCTAGTTACTCTATGAAAGGAATTGGGACCTCCACTCTTCACTTGGATTCTGAAATTTCCCTGTAGTTGAGTGATGTTCTATTTGTCCCAGGCATCAAGCGAAACCTTGTTTCTATTTCAGCCTTGGAAGACAAGGGGTACCAAGTTGCACTCTCAAAAGGAAAAGTTCTTGTGTGGAAAAATAACTCAAACTTCAAGACTACTCATTTAATTGGAGTTAGACATGAGAACCTCTATAGGCTATGCACTCATCCACTTTAGGCCCTAGTGCATGATTCTTCAAGATTGTGTGAACTCTGGCATCGAATATTGGCTCACCTTCACTTTTGAGCTCTACCTATCATGGAGAAGATGGTCACGAGCCAAGTTCCAAAGTTCAACCAAGAGCACAAAGGTACATGCAGAGGCTACGCTTTGGGTAAGAATACAAAAGGTCCATTTCATAGTAGAGAAAGTAGATCCAAATGTATTCTAGATCTTATTCATTCTGATTTATGTGGTCAAATGTTTGTTGCTTCTTCAAGTGGTTTCTTGTATTACATTATTTTTATTGATGACTACTTTAGAAAGACTTGAATTTATTTCTTGAAATATAAAGAATCTGAGGATAATACACTTCTGGTAGCCTCTGTAACTTTTACATTGAAGCTGGGATTAAGAGGGAGTTCAATGTCCCTTATAATCCTCAACAGAATGGTGTTGTTGAAAGGAAGAAAAAATCTATTGTGGAAGAAGCCAAAGCCATGATTCATGACCAAGATTTGCAAACCTTCCTTTGGGTTGAAGCATCCAGGACAACTGTCTATGTTTAGAATAGAATCCCTCACCGAATCTTGGAGAATATGACTCCTGAAGAAGCATTCACAAGAGTAAAACCAAAAGTAAGTCATTTAAGGATTTTTGGATGTTCAGTGTATGTTCATGTACCAGAGGACAAGAGAAAAAATTTGGAGCCTTTTGGAAAGAAGGGGATATTTGTAGGTTATAGTGAGACATCAAAAGCCTACAAAATCTACATTCTAGGCCAGAAGTTGATCGAGATTAATAGAGATGTCACATTTGAGGAGGATGTTGCATTCAGAAGATCCAAGGGAACTCACATGGAGATAGATAATGAAGAGTCTCCTCGGGATATTGAAGTTGACCATGCTCCTGAGATTTAGAGGGAGGCTCCTAAACCTAAAGAAGATGATGATCCAGTTGAGTACTTGGAACCAACAATTAGAGTACACTATAAATCAAACATGTTGATAATCTCCAACAATACTTTTCATTGCCATCATCATGAAATGCTTCTATTCTTTAAGGTAAGTGTATTGCTTCTCCTTTCCTCTTAATTTCTATGCATATAGAATCTCCACCATTTCTAAATTCACTTCCTTATAATTTTTTATATGTAACATGTAATTGTGGTATTACATATATTTCCCTTATAAATTACACAACCGTTTATATTTTGTAATTTACATATTGCTTACGAATAAAATATGTTTTACTCACCAAATTTCACACTTCCCTTTTATGTAGCTATATCCTAGTCAAACCATTTTAGATCGTAGCTACATTCTATTTATATATAAGGTGTACAAATCTCCAAACTACTGAATAAATTTACGATTGCACATTTTCATGGTGTATGGTTGTCACCAACATTCCACCTATATAAAACATAAGCCTATATATCTTTTTCGCATTTGTTATTTCACAACTCCATATCAATTTATTAAAAATGTATAGCATTGATTACCACTCAACAAATTTTCTCAAGTGCCAAAGCATTGACTTCACCATTGATCAAAGTGGTGGACAATTAATGTTTCTGCTCGGGGGTTTGGTGAGAACCCATGAGGCTTCATGACCCAATATGGTAGGATGGAGAACATGCCTCCTTTTTTGTGTCCATACTCCAATCCATTCCGTGCACAAGGTATACCTAGATTTTATTTACTTACTGTATTCTACTATAGCTATATTGCATATTATTTTTTATGAATTCTACAAGTCTTTATATTATGTAATTTATTTATTTTCTACAAATGGTACATGTTTATTACACTAAAATTCGCATTATCCTTTCATGTTTGTAGCTATACTAAAGCCAAAAAATCCTCCTTCATGGACCATTTGATGCCATTAGATTGATTGTATAAAGTCAACAACGGCCAAAACATTGCTTTCACCATTGATCATAGTGGTGGACAATTTATTTTTTTCCTTGGGGGTTTGGTGAGAGCGCATGATGCTCCATGAGCCAATATGGTAGGGTGGAGATCAAGCCTTGTTTTCTTTTGTTCATACTGCATTCCGCCACATGCACCAGATATGCCTAAATTTCATTTACTTCATTTCTCCTATTACAAGTACATAGAAAACTATGTATTATAAAATATACAACTTTGATATCTCCTAATTTACATATTGTATATGAATTAGAGATGATCACTGCACTAAAATTGACACTTTGTTGTTATTCTTCGAAAGCATACTCTAGCCCTAATGTGGATTTCAATGACCTTCTATAAAGTCATGAGGGGCCAAAACATTGCTTTTACCATTGATCACAGTGGTGAACAATTTATTTTTTTGTTCGGGGATTTGGTGAGAGTGCATGGCGCTCCATGACCCAATATGGTAGGGTGGAGATAAGGCCTTCTTTTCTTATTTTCATATTGCAATCTAGCATGTGCACAAGTATGGCTATATTTATTTTATTTCATTCCTTGTATTACAGGTGCATTGCATATTATGTATTATAAATTATATAACTCTTCATATCTCCTGATTTACATATTTTGTATCAAATACAGATGATCACCACACTAATCTTCACATTTTTTTGTTATTCTTCCAGAGCATACTCTAGCTATAATGGGAATTTTGATGAAATAATGTGTTATAAACGATGTTTCATAATAATGATAGTGACTGCAAAATCAGTAACAGTGGTTAAATAGACAATTAGATCATAATATACTCTATATTGATTGTAATAAGCAATATTCATTTCACCATTGATCATAGTGGTGGACAATGTATATTCTTGCTCAGGGGTTTGGTGAGATTCCATGAGGCTCAATGACCCAATATGGTAGGGTGGAGAGTAGGTCTCATTTTATTGTGTTTCATTTTATATTTCTTATGTGCAAATCTCTATATTTTTGAAATAATATCCAGACAAAATTCATGTGTTTCAGGTTATGGTTGCAATGTAATAAAATAGTTAATTTTATACACTTTGTGTTAGATTCCATTGGGAATTGTTGATTATTGTTCTCTTGCTTAAGCTATACTATTTCATTTTTGAGAATGTGTTGTTGAAAAGGCTATATTGTTTCAATTTGATGTTATACAGTTTTTTTCAATTGCTATTATCTAGCTCAGGTTATATTGTCTCATTTTCAATAAGGTTATGTTCAAAAGGCTATATTATGTCAATTATCTATAGGGTGCTATTGAGAAAAGCCTATATTGTTTGTTAAAATAAATATTGTTTCGTTTATAGTTGTGTTATGTGGCTATAATTTTGCATTGGTGTTTTGGCTATGGTTTTGTGAGTTTCTCTGTTTGGGTCACTATTGAAACCAATGTTGGTTGATTTATGGCTTTTGTTTTGTGCTTATGGTTGGAACAAAATAAAATAGTTAATGTTGTACACTTTATGTTTGGTATAATATTAAAGATTTGTTTGAACATTGACTACATTCATACAAAAATCTCTATTTTTAAATCTTGTGCCAAAATGTATCTCCTATTGCAAATCAATAATATAATAACCTTTCAGATAATTCTATTATATTTGACATTAGCATACATGCAAATCTGTACATAGGGGTAATAAAATATAGTATCACAAAATGAATGTTCCAACTAAAACTTACAATATATACTTCCATTTTCTACGTTCACATATCTAGACACCCTTTTCTCTCTCTCAAATTGCATTCCAACCATTTGTAGTTCGCTCCGCCTATCAGCTCATCATTTTTTGTTTGTATTTTATTGATTTATTTTAAGTGGATGAGCCTATTTTAGGTGTTTCTTTTTTGTCAATTTATTATTTTTGAAACTTTTTGTCTTGCTAGTGTTTAATATTTTTCTTTTCTTTTCTTTTTGTTGTCTTTTAATTAAGTTGGTATTGTTGTTTCATTTTCTTGCAATTAATGTGGTTTTCTTTCCATTTTTGGGGAT
Organism: Sequoia sempervirens; assembly: GCA_007258455.2. NCBI lineage: Eukaryota > Viridiplantae > Streptophyta > Pinopsida > Cupressales > Cupressaceae > Sequoia > Sequoia sempervirens. Next base: position 34,235 of record VDFB02252415.1, read on the forward strand.
GTCTTCTCCTTGATTTGACCTTGAACCTTGAATAGTTTGCATCCTTCCTCTCTTCCTCTCTCTTTATAGTTACTCCAAGTTTGCAATCAACCATTCCTCCTCTTGCTCTCTACCTTCTTGATGATGGATCATAGAGTGTGATCCGAAACATTGATGAAACAAAGTTTTAACACAATCAAATGCAGTCTAAACAAATTTATATTTTAATTATTCTTTTGGGTGCTCTCCAAATATTCTTACATTCTCCTTGAAAATATCCTCTAAGATTTCATTTTTCCAAATTGTTAATCAAACTTAGGTTTTCATTGGATGGCCTAAGATTTCCATTACTTACCTCATGATTCTAGAAGTTTAGGCTTGCTTTTGGCTCACATACAAGGTATTTCCTTATGTGCTAAATGGATCATCGTAACTATATAAGGCAAGGAAGGTTATGAATGTTTGGAATTGCAATATATTAGCTTTGGAGTGTCAACTAGTTGTCTAATCTAGAAGAGCCTTGACTTAGGCACTCTTCTTACCATACAAAACACATACCAAATATATGGTATTTTTAGTTACCAAAGTTATTTGAAAAACCTAAGAAAGCATCAAATCATGGCACCGTTGCATGGGAAATTGCTTTGCAAATGGTATATCTTTCTATTTAGCATCCAATTAAATGGTTTATAGTTCTCCCTTCTCAAGATCAACTATAGATAGAGTACCTTGGTTGCAGGCCTTGAAGTCATTTAACTAAGCCATTTATGCATTGCCAAATTTTAATCACAAAGCGACCAAGAACTTCATCCCCTATCTTTGCAAGATTAGGATACCTATATATATTTTTTATCAATAATGAACCTCCCTAAATTCTTCAAAAAATTAGGGTCATTTATCTCAAGCATTGTTGTAAGAATTCAAAATTGTACTAAAAAATGCCCCTTCAAAACTATAGATTTCATAATGGCTACATGTAGTTATGCCCCCATATTCCTATGGTGGGTCATCTTCATATTTAATGATAGTTCTACCCATTTGTTGGGATTTGGTATCACATGTTCTAATAAATTTACTTGGCTAATTTGGCTCCTAAATTAGCTAACTTTTCTTGGTGCATATTATATGAAGGCCTCCCTATAGGTAGTTAGTTAACTCAAATGGGTGTTCTCAATCCATGTCTATTTTTTTACCATATGGATTCATTCAACCATCTATTTTTATGTAGAGATCTAAAGAAGATTATAATTATATCCATTCCATTTTCAAGCCATTTAGTCCTACCCCTTTCTTCTAGTATATGATTAGATTCTTGAAGATAAGCCTTATCTCCCACAAAAATTTACCTATTTTTGAAATATTTTAAAGTGATAATTATCTTTATCATTTGGAAATAGAAATATTCTCCTTTTCCTAGTTATTTTTTAATGCTCATTTTACATTATATACTAAATCCATGATGCCATCTATTATTATTATGTAGAATTAGGTGCAAGATCATAAAGTTATACTTGAAATTTATCATATTTCTAGGATCTAATAGACCATTGGGTGAATGCCCACTCCCACAAGCATTCATCTACATAGTGAATTGGGTTGGATGTCTATTAACTTAATTTATGGGTAAGTGTCACATACAATAATTTGCATAACTTAAATTAATAAATTAAGAAGGTTAAATTATGGAGAAAATCAAATATTTATATTTAATGTATAAAAGATTTATCATACAGTAAATTTTAAATTGATCTAATTTAAAGAAAAATAAATAAATAAAAGAAATAATGAAATAAATGAGTAAACAAGAAAAAATATTTCTAAAAGCATGCAATTAATTTGCATGTCATGAAAGGAAATATTATCTTTAATACTAAAATGGATTTGCATGTGAAACATTTTTGTGTGTGAAGGAAAGTAGGCGAAATTTTAGGGTGACTGAGGTATTAATATTTCATGCAGAGTTAGAAGGAAAGGGGCAGGCTTTTTTTCACCCACATTACACATTTTTATTCGCTCACAACGAAATTTTTGGCTTTGGTGTATATACTCAGGGTGCGTGTACCTCCCATATGGTTGGTAAGCACCCAGCTGACTTGATCAACGCCCTTAAGGCATGCAAAAAATAAAGGGGGTTCATTGAGGTAGGAATGTAATGGATGGTGCTGTTTAAAGATATGCTTCGATGCATGTAGTTGGGGAGAAAGCATTATAGTGATCGGAAGGGTCGTTTGAATTTTCTTTAAGAAATGTGTGGACGCCGAAAATGAGAAGGCCTGCTATACCCTTGGCATGGAGGAAAAATGGAAATGGTTTTGCTCAGTTGGAAGGCTCACCCATCCTTATCGATCCGATTGAGGTAAGCCATGCATGTTATCTTTATTTTCTCTTTGCCAGTCTATCATTACGGTTGCTTCAATTGACTAAGAATATTTTGGGCTATTGTTCATTATAATTTTTGGGAGTTTTATTTCACAACAATACAAACTAGAGTTATGCAAGGTCAATATTATAGATTCCAGATTCTTAAGGAAACGAGTCGACCCTATAAGATAATGCATCATGCACTCCGAGCAATTAGAATTGCATGCAAAGCCTTGTAACGAGTCTGCACCTTTCACATTCAGAGATCTGCCTCGAAATAGTGAGCACCCTTATTTTACCCTGCTTCACATTGAGTCGACCCTATAAGGTAATGCATCATGCACTCCGAGCAATTAGAATTGCTGTCGTTCTTTGCATGGAAGTTCCTTGAGCCTTTCAAACAAATATATTTTGTGCATACCCTTTAATTGTGTACTATGTGAGACCTTTCTCTTGAAAGTAAATTGAAATAGCTTTAATGTTATCGGTGTTCTTCCTATTTTCATCTGAGTTTTTAAGACCTATTTTAAGCACACCTGTTGACAGCATTTCATGAGATCCACGATGCTTTATGACTTTCCTTCAATCAGTTCACTTGATTTGTGCTATGCCTTATCGCGCCATCTTTGGCATTTAACCACTGGCATATGTTTGGAAAATTAAAAGTCCTTTCAATGCATTCTTTTAATCTATAATGATGCCATTGCCTGAAATCGATTTCCTTCAGACCCCTTTTTGGGAAAGGTTCGCTTGCCTTGTCTATGACATCCAGACTTGATACTTAACATGCAGTTGATCTTGGTAAAGAACCCCAATTATCACTATCAATAGACGTCATGTTTCTTTCCATAAGAGTATATACTCCTATAATAGCTGCATAGAATCATGTTTTCCTCTTTATTCCGAGTGACAGATTTCGATTCAATTATGATACATTGGAATTATATCATTCCTACCTTACAGTTGTAGCCTTCGACTCTTGAGGTGTAGCTGTAACCGTAGGAATTCAATAAGTTGTAGATCAACAAGCCCTTGGTCTAATTAAATTGGATTATTGGTATTGCTGATATGTTCGAATATTTACTTAGAAGGTTGGAAAATTAAAGGGTAAAGTGTAGAAATTTCTTATAACATGATAATATACCCATAAGGAATTCACCTTCGAATCAGTCAAGGTGGTGATATAATAGAGGGAGAGTTACGAAGTATAATGATAGGAATAAAATAAATTTACCCCTTACTCTATAAATATTAAGGTCATAGTATTACTCTTCATAATCAAACTATTTGAATAAATATTTATAAATATAGTAGTAATATATTAAATGCATAAATTTTTTAATGTTATTATATCGTTATCAATTGACCTTGAGATCAAAAACCTAATAAGTTATCATGTATTTACTCTATCAAGTTAGGATAATTTGAAATGGCCCTGTTTGGAGATTATAAATGGTAAAGAAACTATGAGTGGTATCTTAACTAGTTAGTAATGAATGTGATTTGTTTTAGAAATGTTTTTGTCATATAGATTTATCTTGGATATTGTCCTTAGGTTTATAATCTGATTACCATCTTATTTCTTCTAAATAAAATGACATAATACACATTGATTGACTACACAAAAGAATGTTATGGAAGCCTTGAAACTAGGACATGCCCCAAAGAGACTAATGAAGGGTTGAATATGAAGTAATAACCATGCTAGAGTGATAACAACCATGTCATGTGTCCTTGTAAGTACGAGGATTATGAATTGAACTGTGTTTTTTATCTTGAATTTCATGGGCATGTTGATGCTAGTTTAGAACAAGTTCCTCTCATGTATCATAGAAAAGAAATTGACTTTACCAAACATAGAATAGTAGACAATATTAAATAAATATCATTGCAAACGGTATTATGATGTTTTGGTTAAATGTTCAAGAAGTGTCTACCTATAACTATTAATAAACCTTTAACTTTTTCCTTGATTGCAAATAATCTCTATAAGCTATAATCCAAAAATATTGAATGTGTCAAATTCATCTAATAATGCACCTTGATTTGGTTGGGAACAATAATATATTTTATTCTTATTATAATAACTTGATAAATAACATCCTACTTTTTTGTTACATATATATTATATCTAAAACTTCATATTATTCATTAAGAAAATATAAATTGAATAAGAAGTAGTTTCTAATTAATTCCCCACTAAAAATTTTAACATATTGAATTCTTTCAAAGTACCTATGTGTTAGTAATAAAGAATTTAGAAACATTATATTGTATTACGTCCCTCGCATTTTGGATATACGTATGATCCATTAATGATATCCTTCACTAAGATCTCTTTCACCAATTTAAGATCTCATATTTAATTGGTTGTGAAAATTATTCTAATTTATAAAAATAAGTGTTGTGTACTTTACCCACTATAATCTTTAGGAAAATGGAAGAGATTGACTTATTTATTATATATAATTATAGCTCATAAAAACCATTGGTCTACTGTCAATATCTACTTGTAAATTAAAATGGAATAATGTTTTGTGAAAAAAATTTAATCTTGGTGGAATTTGATGTGAAGGACCTAGCGAAATTCATTTGTGTAGGAAAAAATAGTGTTTAAATGTGAGGAATAAGCATTATGGATGGTGTCGTGTATTTATATAAGATAATGTACACCATGATTGTTGATATTTTTACCATGTGAAAGATAAGACAACTAGTGTGGGATATAAAAAGATTTTCTTGAATCAAGTCATATAGAATCAATACCTTGTATAATACAAAATTAGAATTTAGGCTACAAACTTTACAGAAAATAATATTATTCTTCTATGTTTTTTAAATAAGACATATTTTAAATTTATAGGTATTTCATCTCCTATAATATAGGAAATGCCCCTAAAAAATCCCTTACATATATAATCATGGGATAACAAATAATCATAGGAATAAAAACACTCTTAGCAAACTAATACATAATTATTTTTTGTATTATAAATACTAACACATGTAGCCATAGGAATATGAATGATGTAATATTCCCAAAAAAATGAAATAAGACTTTGGAATGTATGAAGATGGTATATACTAACTAATAGAAATTGAGGATTAGTTAGTTGAGGAAGTAAATTTATGGATGTATTATTTGGGAAGATAATGGAAAGGTAATTTTTTTTGCATGATATTTTATTATCCAGTAATAGAAAATTAATGGTGGTGGTTAAAATTAAAATATGGGGATGAAGGCAAGTGATCTCATCCTTTTCCTTTGGTGGCTCATCCATCTCTTTTCTATTTTTCTTATTTTTTTCTTCTAAATTGTCATCACCACTCATAGTAGCCTACAATAGATTTTATTTGATGATTAGATCCTTTTTATGATGAGGTATGTGTGGTATATTTTCTTCCTATTATGTGAGATCTACTTGTTTTTTTACCACTTGGTACCTATCTTGTGGGCATAGCTATGGTGGAAACTACTATTCCTTGTTGATGTTGCCAGTAGTTTTTGATTATGACATGTGATTGTCTTGCACATTTTTTATATGTTAAGCAATACCAAGAAGGTTCTCTTAATTGTTTTTATTAACAAAAAAAATTTCTTTGATATTATCAAGGACTAGAGAGTTAGAAATAATATAAGTTTGGGATTAATTAGAGTACCATGTTAAAATAAAGGAATAAACCAATTCCATTTATCATGAGAAAATATCACATATGTTTAGGGAATATAATATAGTGATTACATGGTTTATTTAAAAATGAATGAGATGGAGAGAGATCTCCTAATAAGTGTAAGATGGTAATAAAATATTGAATTCTATATAAATAATAGCTCTTGTCAACATGTGAAGAAAAAGGAGTGTGAGGACAATTTAGGAAATAAATTAGTTATAAAATATACAACCCACCAAATGACATTTATTAGAATAATTGTTGAACTATGACTCAAAAAATTATTTAAATCCAGGTAGTTAGGAATTTTTTGTTATGTAATTCCATGGCTATTAAAAAAGGAATTTATTAGTTACAAGTTATAGATATAAGGTGATTTTTGATACCTCATCCATATTTGTGGGTGTTTTGCTAGACTTGACTAAGAAGGAGGTGGTGGGATTAATGGTTAATTTGATAATGAAGAAATGTATGCTTGGTGACTCCAATAAAATAATTCATATTGTGGATCTAGGCTTACAACAGTTGGAAATTTTTCATTGATGACAAACAAATTAGACTAAAATTAACAATAAGAATGAAGTTGGCACAAGGAGAAGAAGGAGCATATCAAGAAACCATGATAGAGATGTTATCAGTGAGTTGTTATTGAATGAGTATTGGGTTTCAAATGAAATGATGTGAGGAACAGTTGATGAGGGAAAGGAAACTCTTAGAATGAAGCAAGATATACAAAGAGATAGTTATAATATTCATGAGCTAATTACTTATTGCATATATTTTACACCTTAGGGTTGTGACTAGTAAACATACTTATAGAATGAATGATTAAGCATAGTTAAAAATCAAGGTTGCATAGTAGACCTTAACAAATATGTTTAAGATATTATGCATGAAGTGATGGTAAGTCAATATAGAAGTTGAAAGAGAAATTCTTAGGAGTTAAAATTTGAAAATGGGAAACAAGTAATCATCTTGGAGTTGAGGAAAAGGAAGACAATAGATAGAGGAGTTATACAAGATTGATTTGGAAGTCCAACAATAGATTGGACAAGTGATGAGAGAAGTCAAACTCATAGAGAAATCATTGCAAGGAATTCATTAAATCACCTTGATTGGAGGTTGAACCTAGAAGAAATAATATTGTATTCATGCAAGCTATCCTTCTTGTCGGTGGCACCTAAAAATTCAAAATAAATATTAAATATTTGGTGGACCCCTTGTGAAGGATTATTACATACCTATTCACCACCCCTCTCAGTATCACTGTGTTCTCAACAATTGGTATCAAAGTGGGTTCCTTCACAAATTGCCTAGCCACTAGAAGGTGGATCATAAGAGCATGTATGGGAAAAAGAAAAGGAAATACTAAATAGAATGTTGATAAACATACACCAAAAAAACCAAATGAAAATGATGAGGTGGCACTTGGAATGAATATGGCAATAGAACCAAAGACTAATATCATGACACATGGAGATAACCATGTGAGTAGAAGAGAAGAAGAAATGTTGTTAGAAAAAGAGAAATAATTTAAAGAAGAAGCAATGGTCAAATAATAATAAAGCATAAATTTTTTTACGTATGAATCAAGCAATAGCTCGAGCAATGAATTAGATGCAAAGGAAGCCTATGTTGATAGAAATATCAAAAAAGAATCTAACATACACAAAAGTGAGTATAAATTTGTTTAGTTGTGATAAAACTAATTATTACAAATTTAAATGTGTGTAGGTCAAAGGTGCAGATAAAATAAAAGAAGACAAAGATTTAAGAGACTACATGCTTCTCATGGATATGAAAGCAAAAGGAGATAAAAATGAAAGAAATGAAGAAGAACATGCTGAAGATAAGAATAATGAGGTTTTTGAAGAAGTGGATCTTGTGGAAGAAATTTAATGTACATAAAATCAAAAGTTCAAGAAGAATGTGAAACCAAGGTGAAAGTGTCACAAGCCCTTGGAGAAGTAGAACATACAATATAATATCTAAAGATTAAAATCAAAGAAGAAAAGAGGGTCGAGGAAGAAGCAAGAAATCAATTAAAGATAAAATAAGAAGATTCTAAGAAGTATGAATCTAAAATTAGTTGTTTGCGGGAAAATTTAGACAAAAAAAAAACCAAGCTAGAAAGGAGCCTCAAGGTTGGTAAAAGTACCAAAACCATTGATGATATTATAGATAGGAAAAATTCTTCATGTACAAAGATAAGTCTTGGTCATGATGAAAAGGAAGATCAATCTTTAATTAAGAAACAAAAGAAATGAAATGGGGAAAAACTAAAAGGCTATGTAGATGTTCTAATAAGATCAATCAATAATGAAAATAATAAGAGGAAGGAAAACCAAATCCCACATAAAAAAATCAAGAGAAATTCATAAGATCATTTACTCCAAGGAAAACACAAATGAACAAGTCTAAACATTCATTTTATGGTTATTTCTATTAATTTTATTATAAAGTGGTAGATTGTTGGATTCATGGAATAAAAAATGGTTGGATCAAGAATCGAGGTCCTTATGAGTTGCCAATGAGAAAGGATAACACTATATGCTATAAATGCAACCATCTTGGTCATAAGATAATAATTTATAAAACAAGAGGAAGAAATGATGGATGGAACAAAAATGTTTATGTGTTTTCAAGAAGAAGCTATAATTTTTTATTAAATTACAATAATTATGGGTATATGGAACATTTTTATATAAATTACTTTATGTAATAACCTAAGAAGAACAAGAAAGTGGAAGACGTGAACAAGAAAAAAAGGAAGAATTTACAAAGTTATGGAGAAGGAAACAAGAGAAATATAGTGCGAAAATGGAAGAATTTATGCTTGTGTCTCATGCGCAAGATGTATCATTAAGTTCTTAAGAATATGTAATATTTTAGGGGGAGCTAACCATTGCATTATTTTAGCTTCATGAAGAAGATAATTAAAGATAGATCAACTAAGGCATGTTTTGTACAAGCATTCTATTGTCATTGATCAAAAGGGAAGATTTAGTAGAGAAAGAGAAGGTATGATTGGGAAAAGAAAGAGAGATTAAGCATACAACAATATCATTGAGTTATGTTCTTAGGATTACAAAGGTTAAAAACATGAGATGTAAAAATCATAAACACAGCTAAAAAGAAGATAGAATCTCTAGACCATTATAAGCATATTCCATCTATGTATAAAATTAATGAACTTTCAAATGTGATGTTAAATAGTCAATAATGGAACAAATACCAACCTTTTCCTTGTGATTTGGGTCACCAACCATGTCCTCATGATGTGGGCCATCTAGGTCACCAATAGTAGAATGGTCAAGAGATCTATGCTTCTTGAAAGATTTGGATAAACGAGATCTATTAGAATCAAATTTATTCTTGAAAACACTATTGTCCATTCTTGTATTTCAACAGTAGACTCAAGCAACCTTTGTCACTGTGGTTTTTCCCATCTTGGGTTTTCACAGTATATCTAGTGTTGTGGGGATTTGTGTTGATTTTTAATTTTATGTTTATATGTTTAGTTTTCAAACTACACATTAAGAGTTGGAGAAAGAAATCTTCATAAAGTGTTTGAGCTAAGGAAGTAATCTATTAAAGGTTTTTGAGGACTAAATTTTTTAGTATCTACTAGTTCACCCCTCTCTAAGTAGACCATTGTGTTCTAACAATTGGTATCAAAGCACTAGGTTCCCTAGGAGAAGCTTAATCAACTTGGGTAGATCTTGGATGAGTGAACATAAATGGACTATCAAGAAGTCTCATCTATAGAAGAAGTACCTATATTTAATGGATTGGATTATACACGTTGGACCCTTTGATGAAGAGATATTTGGGATTGATAGGTTTGATAGATATGGATATCAATGGTATATGCATATACAACTCGTGTTACAACTACTTATGTTGAGGTTGAAACGAAGGCATATGAGGATAATATTGAGAAGAAAGCAATGGATGCAATTCTTCATGGGTTAAGTTCCATATTTTTTGAAGTCATGCACTACCAAAATGTACAAGAAGTGTGGAACAAGCTGAAGAGGATGTATGAAGAAAGTGATGTTGAGGTGCAGTATATGATTGAGATATCATAATGAATCTGAAAGTCTTGAGACAAGTGAAGATGAGAAATTTGTAAATTGGTTCTGAAGTGAAGTTGTAACAAGAAGCGATGACGAAGAAACATCTACATCTGGATCTAAAAATGACGATTTCAGAAGAATACTATGGTATTGTCTTAGAAAATATAGGAGTAAAATTTCTTGTTTTGCTTCTCAATATTCTCATGATGAAAAGGATAATTCTAAGGATGAGAAAGTTGAAAGTTCTAGTGAGTGGGAAGCTGGATAAGATGGAATTGCTCAGTGTGCAAACAGTGGTGAATGTGAGACAGTGGTGTCTCAGCTGAGACTGAGGTTGAACAAAACCAAGAATAGGTAAGTGATCAGTGAGTCCCAATTAATCTCAGTTGTGGTGAGAGACAGAGACTGTCTTCTGTTTGCTTTTCTGTAATTTAAACAAATTATTCTGTCCTCAAAAATAAATATTTCAAAAATTCTTCAGAGATTTAAGGCCCATCTCAATCTTCAAAATTTAACTCAATTTAAACAAATCCTCAAAATTAAGTGTGCAAAATCAGTGTCAGGACTCAGACAAATAAGTGCTTAACAAAATTTAACATGTGAAATAAGAAAATAAACTATTCAATAAATATTTTTCACTTGAAGACAACAATTCAATCAATGAATAATTTTTACAATAATATAAATTGATATAAATACATTGAAATAAAATAGAATGTATATAATAAATAAATAAATTTAAATTTCCTATACAATCATTGGATTGAAAAATGCAATGTCATTTCAAATTATATTCGAAAAATAGTAGATAGTAGTAGGAATTAGTATTTACAAAAATATGAATATGATCAAAATATCATATTGTTTCAAATAAAATAAAATATTTACATCATCTAATCTACACAATATTCCAAAGGTTCGAAATCATCAAATCCAAAAGTATGAAATGATTCCAATTGAGAGTATTCTATACAATATTCCAAAGGTGCCCCATCATCAAATCCAAAAGTAGGAAATGATTCCAATTGAGAGTATTCTGCAATAGGTGGAAAGTAATAATACAACTCCTTTGAAAATATATCCTCTAGATTTTGAGTTGTTAATAGACTCTTTTGTGTATTATCTCTCCCCAAAAATATATCCTCTATATTTGGAGGAGGTGATCTACTACTTACTTCATTATCTTTTTCACCATCATCCAACAATGTAGAAGATCCATAGACACCACTCTTATCAATTGAACTTCTAGATGTTAATTGACTTAGATTTTTCCTTGGATCTAATTATCTGCATATAAAAATAAAATATATAAAAATCAATATGACATAGCATATCCCTTATTGAATATGGTTTTAATCATAAATTATGAAAAAATATATAGATAATAGACTATTTAAAATATAACTTAAAGTAAAATTAAAAGAATACAAATTATATAATATATCTACTCACATATTTTTTGTTGATCTCATCTTTGTAGAACATGAAAAAATCTCCAAGTTGAAGAAAATGTGCTTTCACAAACTCTCCTATAAATTAAAAAATTGTGTTCAAACATACAAAATTAGTTATAAATCCTCGTAAATATATAAGAATAAGAATAGACTTCTAAATATTATAATCAAAAGTTGGATTGAAAATTAACCTGTATTTTTCATGACATACATCCAACTCTTGTTGTTTGGCCAAAACCTATAATAAGTCAAATAGGCATATAACTTATATATTCTAGAAATATAATGAGAAAAAAGTATAATTTTATTTTAATATGTTTATGCATAAATCAATTCAAAGTAAATGATTGAAATCTCACCTGTATTTGAAGTTCCACATTCTATGCAAATACATATCCTCCATACTAATCTATATGTTTATAATTATAAATTTTTCCTTCAAATAAATTTAAAATCGTTTATTATTTGCATTCATTACCTAACTTCTAATATATAAAAAATTGAAAAATTTACCAATACACTAATTAAAAGTTAGTGCTTTATACTAACCTTAGGAAGTACAATTCTTCCCAAGGACCCTACATAACTGTTTCATAACTCCTTTTGTAAAAGAAATTTCAAATTCATGTACTCATGCTCTTGAAAAAATATAAAACAGTGAAAAATTTAATAAGAATTATTTTCCCATAGTTGATGAAAATTGGATGCAATTTTTTGGATTCAATTGTGTATGTTTAATCTAGAAAATTGCATCTAATGAAGAAATTATGAAACCATAAAGCATTAAGTAAAGAAAAACCAATATAAGAATAATTTGGAGTGCTTTGATAAAAAATAATAAATAAATGAAAATATTCTCACTTTTATTTCTTATAAAAATTTAAAATTTTAGATGATAGATAAGTGGCAAAAAAAATTACAATTTTTAGCCCGACCTTAATTTCACCAGCTGAAATCTGGTGTCTTAAAAAGTAGGGACTGAAAGATTCTAATTAATATACCTGGTGTCCTAAAAAGAAGGGACTGAAACATTCTAATTAATATATTTGGTGTCCTCAAAAGTAGGGACTGAAAGATTCTGACAATATATGTATATTATTGGGTTCTCATTGCCTATTAGAGGTCACGCATTGGTGGAAGCATATGGAACATTTCGAAATCATGATTACCCCAGTAGAGTCCTAAATCATGATTACCCTAGCAAAGTCCTACATTGGGAAAGAGATGTAAATAGAATAAGTATCTAGTGTCCTAAAATGTAGGGACAAAAAGATTCTAATTAATATATGTATATTATTTGGTTGTCACTGCCTATTGGAGTTCACGCATTGGTGGAAGCATATCAAACATTTCAAAATCATGATTACCCTAGCAGAGTCCTACATTGGGAAAGAGATATAAATAGAATAAGTATCTGGTGTCCTAAAAAGTAGGGAATGAAAGATTGTAATTAATATATGTATATTATTGGGTTATCACTACCTATTGGAGTTCACACATTGGTGGAAGTATATCGAACATTTTGAAATCATGAGTACCCTGGAAGAGTCCTAAATCATGATTACCCTAGCAAAGTCCTACATTGGGAAAGAGATAAATAGAATAAGGAGTAGGAGGAGAAAGGCATCAGAGAATTTTATAGGAATATACCTCTTTTAATAGAAGACCGTTTCAAGACCAAAGGCATCGGTAAGGAGGAGGAATCTATCCTTACAAGAGGAACATTTAATTCCCTGAAAATCTGATCACCGTTCAAGGCACAGAGAAAGTGGGAAGAGAACACATCTTACAGCAGTAAGATCAAATCGCTCCTAAAGAGGCCATTGATCATCGACCCAGGCTAGATATTAACTAGTAAGAATTAGACACACATCCACTCGTAAATTCGCAGGGTTTACAGGGATATTTCAAATAGAAGCAGCAAACAAAATAGGCACCAATCTAGCCTATCTATGTATGCCAGCAATCAACTAGATAAGTGAGAAACAACATCCATCCTTATGGTGTCTGAATCTGCATCTTTGATATCATCGTAATGCAGATTGCATGCTTGTATATACATCTTAATTAACATAATATACTTACCGACTATTTACATACCCTCAATATAATCTAGACAATTGAGTGAACTAACAGTGGGGATTACTTTAAAGTATATTATTCAAAATCATTGGACTTGAGCCCTTTGAATATCTTGAATTAGTAGATTAAAGGAAAAGTTTCCCATAAACCTAATACTCTGGGACAATACAAATTTCCACAAATTGGAGCTCTGTAATTCATGAAGATAATAGGAAAAGATTTTTTTGGATCGTATTGTTTCCATCAATACATTTTGGATTACAAAAGGTCTGTCAGAATAGTTGGATTATAGAAGGTCTATCAGAATAGTGATTATGGTGTATAAATTAAAAATAGGACAATTTTCACAAATTGGAGCTTTGTAATTCGTGAAGATAACAGGAAGAATTTTTTGGATTTAATTGTTTATATTAATACGTTTTGGATCACACTATATTATCCATCATTAAGGGAGGTCTGTCAGAATAGTGACTATGGTGTATAAATTAAAACTAGGACAATTTCTACAAATTGGAGCTCTGTAATTCATGAAGATGAGAAGAAAAGTTTTTTTATTGAATTGTTTATATCAATACATTTTGGATTGCATTATATTATCCATCATTAAGGAAGGTCTTTCAGAATAGTGACTATGGTTTATAAACTAAAACTAGGACAATTTCCACAAATTGGAGCTTTGGAAAACAGATTATCAGATGTTTATGGTAGCTCAAATGATGAACATGAAGGTTCATGTGAGATTGAGGAAAAGGATTTCTTGACCATGGATGTTGAAAGATATGATAAAGATAAAAATGTTAAGACCTCTAGTGAAGGTGGAGAGATTAATCTTGAAGGTGAACTCATTTGTGCTTTGGATGAGATTAAAAGGTTGATAAAAAAGAACAAAAAGTATAAAATAAATGCTCATGAGGAGAGATAGGTAAGCTGATCATGAGTCCTAATTAATCCAATCAGTTTGTGGTAAGTAGGTAAGTAGAAGATGTAGTTAAATAAAAACTACAGTTTAAATCAAACGAATGCATGAACTTGGAAGCAGAAATAGTTGCACTAAGAAAGGAGTTAGAAGATTCCAAGAAGCACATTGATAGAAGTGTTGTAAGAGACCTGGTGGCTCTTAATGGAAAAAAAGCCACTATTGATGCCAAATATGAAAGTAAAGCCTTTTTTGATATGAAAATAATAATATGTTGTTTATGTCTGAATGCTTCTAGATTTGATTGTGTGTCCTCTTTTTTCATCGACGTTTGAATCACACTCAGTGAGAACCATCTTTTCAACTCTATCCATCCTGATGATGGTTCACTGAGTGTGATCCGAAACGTCTGAAAAAAGAAACAGACACACATCAAATCCAGATTAGCATTCAGACATAAATTTATGGATTGTGAAATCTAATTACATTAATATATTGTTTGATAATACAAAAATTAGACTTGTGGTTTTTGTTTGATTTGAATGTTTTCAATGCTATTTGAGGTTTCAATGAAAATACAAGCATATGGACAACATTGATAGAAAATAGGAAGGATAAGAGTAGATATATCTTTGCAATACTCAATGAAAATATGAATTGGGAGCGTAAAATATGATTTATTTGTTTATCCAATAATTACAAAGCATTTATTAAATCAGATATGAATGAACCTGGGAGAAAACATGTCTGGAAACCCTTGATTTTTTTTTTACAACAGATATCATGAATTTTCCCACACTTTAATTTTTGTTGAGTTGTCTTTCATCCTAGTCGCCTTCAACAAAGAAGAAACAAAGCCCAAAGCTAAGGAATTTTGGCCTCCAAGGAAAGGATGCCTCTCCCTAGGTGTTGTACAGTTGCACCAGCAACAAAAACCTCTTCAAAATGTAATTGATAGTGTTGCCATTTGAGGGTAGAAACTAATAAAAAATTAGGAAAGAAAATATCTGATAAAACCCTCTAAATTCTTTGTAGAAAACTCTCAAAATCTCCAGATTAAGCCCAAATAGAACTCCTAAATGAAGCCCTCTTGTTGCCACAATTCAATGGATCTTTCACCACTTCAAAGTAGTTGCAAACACCTGAGAATTTCTACAAATCCTCAAGCAACTAGGTGAAAACCTTGTGCAAACTTGCACACAAAACCAAGAAGAAATTTTACAAAGTCAAATGCTCACAAAAAGGTGAGGTCAATTTGTGAAAGGAGGCTTTATATACTCTCTCCAAAAAGTATAATTTCTCCTCTTTTGGAATCATTTAAATATTATTTGATTTTTGTTGATTGAGTTGAATTTGTTTTAGGTGCCCAAATATTTTAATACTTTTAAGTGGCACTTAATTCAAGGGTCATGGCCCCATGGGCCCCTTTATAACTTAAAGTGACTTCTATAACATATGCTTTTAAAATAACTTTTAATAATTGATTTCATCATAGATTCAACTCATTTAACCATTGAATATTCATTAATATTATATCACCAAGTGCCCTGCCAAACTTAGTAACTCCATGCTCTTGACATACTATATATAGTAAGTCTCTCTAAATGTGCCAAGTAACAACTACAAGGCCCCATGAAAGGTCGTCACTACCTTTGAAGACTGTCCAGGTGCCTCTGATATAAATAGAAACCTTGAATCCCTAAAAAAGTCACTTACTATAAATATTAAGTGTGTCAAATAGAGTCCAATGAAGGTCAACCTGAACTCCCACTGAACACTAAAGGAAAATGCACCTCAAACACTACCACATGAGACACCCTAACCATTTTCTCTAGCCTACGAAGGTCATGAATAGGATAAGAAACCTGTTAATATGTTTAAGCTAGAAAGGGGACATTACAATATTCCCTCCCAAAGATTGCTTGTCCCCAGGAAATCCCTACAATGGGGAACACACCACTCCACCTAGATCTAATGGATAGTGTTGCATAATGTCCCTGCTAGCCACAAATATCTCCTATAACTCACACAATTGATCAGTTGGAATAGCATGTGGTACCCTATAAACCTCAACACTATTTATAATACAAGCAAGTAACTCATGAGGAAGTAAGTCAAACTACAAGCAACACTTGCTTCCAACCTCAGTATGAGGTATGCTATCATCCAAATGTCTAACACGTGCATATTAGAACCCATGAGGAAGTAAGTCAAACTGCAAGCAACATCTTATATTACAAGATATTATAGGATATGAACATCTGAAAGAGCTCTAGTAGACATAATTAAGTCACAACCCACTTGTGGCCAAAGGAACAAATTGTCTCTTGAAAAAATGTCCCCAATAACAAAGGACCTTTATCATCTAACATAGCTTTACTGTCACCACCTCACCTCTTTACCTTCTGCTATAAGCTTCGATAACTCAAGAGCATTAATATTGTTTAGAGCTGTTGTAGTGTTTCTAGAATTTGATTGTGCTTTTGTCTTTATCAATGTTTTGAATCACCTTTCTTGATCATCAAGAAGGGTGATTCCAAAGATAATAGGAAGAAATTTTTTGGATTGAATTGTTTATATCAATATGTTTTGGATCACATTATGTTATCCATTATTAAGATGAAGAGTAATTTGAAATTGTGCTGATGTAAAAATATATACAATTGAATTTCAATACTCTTTACTGTTAAATTGCAGCGTTCTAGTTCAATATGATAGCACCAAGAGTTCTTGAATTCAATTGTTTATATTTGGTGTATCAATAAAATATGTAATCCATCATTACGATGAGGACTAATTCAATACTGTGTTGATGTAAAAATATATACAATTGAATTCAAAAACTCAGGACTAATTCGTTGTTTCTGTTTGAAATATCCCTATAAACCCTGCGAATTTAATCTTGGATGTGTGTCTAATTCTTACTAGTTAATATCCAACCTAGGTCGATGATCAATGGCCTCTTTAGGAGCGATTTGATCTTATTGTTGTAAGATGTGTTTTCTTCCCACTTTCCCTGTGCCTTGAACGGTGATCAGATTTTCACAGAATTAAATGTTCCTCTTGTCATAATAGATTCCTCCTCCTTACTGATGCCTTTGGTCTTGAAACAGTCTTCTATTAAAAGAGGTATATGCCTATAAAATTCTCTGACGCCTTTCTCCTCCTACTCCTTATTCTATTTATATCTCTTTCCCAATGTAGAACTTTGCTAGGGTAATCATGATTTCAAAATGTTTGATATGCTTACACCAATGTGTGAACTCCAATAGGCAGTGAGAACCCAATAATATACATATATTAATTAGAATCTTTCAGTCCCTACTTTTTAGGACACCAGATACTTATTCTATTTATATCTCTTTCCCAATGTAGGACTCTACTGGGGTAATCATGATTTTGAAATGTTTGATATGCTTCCACCAATGCGTGAACTCCAATAGGCAGTGAGAACCCAATAATATACATATATTAATTAGAATCTTTCAATCTCTACATTTTAGGACACCAGATACTTATTCTATTTATATATCTTTCCCAATGTAGGACTTTGCTAGGGTAATCATGATTTAGGACTCTGCTGGGGTAATCATGATATCAAAATGTTCCATATGCTTCCACCAATGCGTGAACTCCAATAGGCAGTGAGAACCCAATAATATACATATATTTTCAGAATCTTTCAGTCCCTACTTTTGAGGACACCAGATATATTAATTAGAATCTTTCAGTCCCTACATTTTATGACAGCAGATATATTAATTAGAATCTTGCAGTCCCTACTTTTTAAGACACCAGATTTCAGATGGTGAAATTAAGGTGGGGCTAAAAATTGGTATTTTTTTTCCACTTATCTATCATCTAAAATTTTAAAATTTTATTAGAAAATAAAATTTTCATTTATTTATTATTTTTTATCAAAGCACTCCAGCTTATTCTTATATTGGTTTTTCTTTACTTAATGCTTTATGGTTTCATAATTTCTTCATTAGATGCAATTTTCTGGATTAAACATACACAATTGAATAAAAAAAAATTGTATCCAATTTTCATCAACTGTGGGAAAATAATTCTTATTAACTTTTTCATTGTTTTATATTTTTTCAGGAGCAAGAGTACATGAATTTGAAGTTTCTTTTACAAAAGGAGTTACAAAACAGTGATGTAGGGTCTTTGGGAAGAATTGTACTTCCTAAGGTTAGTATAAAGTACTAACTTTTAATTAGTGTATTGGTAAAATTTTCAAATTTTTATATATTAGAAGTTGGGTAATGAATGCAAGTAATAAACGATTTTAAATTTATTAGAAGGAAAAATTTATAATTATAATCATATAGATTAGTATGGAGGATATGCATTTGCATAGAATGTGGAACTTCAAATACAAGTGAGATTTCAATCATTTACTTTGAATTGACTTATGTATAAACATATTAAAACAAAATCAAACATTTTTTCTCATTATATTTCTAGAATATATAAGTTATATGCCTATTTGACTTATTATAGGTTTTGGCCAAACAACAAGAGTCAGATGTATGTCATGGAAAATATAAGTTAAATTTCCATCCAACTTTTGATTATAATATTTAGAAGTCTATTCTTATTCTTTTATATTTACTAGGATTTACAAATCTTTTTGTATGTTTGAACACAATTTTTAATCTATAGGAGAGTTTGTGAAAGCACATTGTCTTCAACTTGGAGATTTTGTCATGTTCTACAAAGATGAGATCAACAAAAAATATGTGAGTAGATATATTATATAATTTGTATTTATTTAATTTTACTTTAAGTTATATTTTAAATAGTCTATTATCTATATATTTTTTCATAATTTATGATTAAAACAATATTCAATAAGGGATATGCTATGTCATATTGATTTTTGTATATTATATTTTTTTATGCAGATAATTAGAGCTGGGAAAAATCCAAGTCAATTAACATCTAGAAGTTCAATTTTGTTGGATGATGGAAGCATTCACCAATCAGGGAGTGAAAAAGATAATGAAGTAAGTATCATCTTAATAGTGGATAACATAATGTGATCCAATACATATTGATATAAACAATTCAATCCAAAAAAGTTCTTCTTGTTATCTTCCCAAATTACAAAGCTCCAATTTGTGGAAATTTTGTTAGTTTTAGTTTATACACCATAGTCACTATTCTGACAGACCTTCCTTAATGATGGATAATATAATGCGATCCAAAATGTATTGATATAAACAATTCAATAAAAAAGCTTTTCTTGTCATCTTCATGAATTACAGAGCTCAAATTTGTAGAAATTGTCCTAGTTTTAATTTATACACCATACTCACTATTCTGATAGACCTTCCTTAATGATGGATAATATAGTGTGATCCAAAACGTATTAATATAAACAATTAAATCCAAAAAATTCTTTCTGTTATCTTCATGAATTACAGAGCTCCAATTTGTGAAAATTGTCCTAGTTTTAATTTATACACCATAATCACTATTCTAGTAGACCTTCTATAATCCAGCTATTCTAGCAGACCTTCTATAATCCAAAATGTATTGATAGAAATAATACGATCCAAAAAAACTCTTTTCCTATTATCTTCATGAATTACAGATCTCCAATTTGTGGAAATTTGTATTGTCCCCTATTGGGTTTATGGGAAACTTTTCCCTTAATCTACTAATTCAAGATATTCAAAGGGCTCAAGTCCAATGATTTTGAATAATATACTTTAAAGTAATCCCCACTATTAGTTCACTCAATTGTCTAGATTATATTGAGGGTATGTAAATAGTCAGTAAGTATATTCTATTAATTAAGATGTATATATAAGCATGCAATCTGCATTATGATGATATCAAAGATGCAGATTCAGACACCATAAGGATGGATGTTGTTTCTCACTTATCTAGTTGATTGTTGGCATACATAAATAAGCCAGATTGGTGCCTATTTTGTTCGTTGTTTCTGTTTGAAATATCCTTGTAAACCCTGTGAATTTACTAGTGGATGTGTGTCTAATTCTTACTAGTTAATATCCAGCCTGGGTCGATGATCAATGGCCTCTTTAGGAGCGATTTGATCTTACTGCTGTAAGATGTGTTTTCTTCCCACTTTCCCTGTGCCTTGAACGGTGATCAAATTTTCAA
Source organism: Sequoia sempervirens (assembly GCA_007258455.2). Lineage (NCBI taxonomy): Eukaryota > Viridiplantae > Streptophyta > Pinopsida > Cupressales > Cupressaceae > Sequoia > Sequoia sempervirens. Next base: position 54,919 of record VDFB02252415.1, read on the forward strand.
GGAATTAAATGTTCCTCTTGTTAGGATAGATTCCTCCTTCTTACCGATGCCTTTGGTCTTGAAACGGTCTTCTATTAAAAGAGGTATGTGCTTGTAAAATTCTCTGACGCCTTTCTCCTCCTACTCCTTATTCTATTTATATCTCTTTCCCAATGTAGGACTTTGCTAGGGTAATCATGATTTAGGACTCTACTGGGGTAATCATGATTTCAAAATGTTTGATATGCTTCCACCAATGTGTGAACTCCAATATGCAGTGAGAACACAATAATATGCATATGTTAATTAGAATCT
>VDFB02252416.1:0-23220 GCA_007258455.2 Sequoia sempervirens
GAATAATACCTGAAGTTATGTATGTCTTAAGCTAAATATAAAGCTACATGCATAAGCAAAGAGACACACAAGGAGGGTAGTTACAATTTCTTAATTTAGAGATTCTTATGAAAAGATTCCTCTGCATGTCAGAAAGAATGATAAATACATGTCAGACGCACTAGATGTTTTAGATGTCTATTTTAGGAGGAGTTGCAAAGAAGATTCCCATGCAAGTCAGTTACATGTTGCATGCACCTTGCATGTTGAAATTTATAGAATCTCATGTAGTCGCTGCTTGTCCACACATCAGATTCTCTTGTAGGCTGTCATTGCTGGAAGAATATGACTTACGCTGCCATAAACATCAACAACCAAGAGTTCTTGAATTCAATTGTTTATATTTGGTGTATCAATAAATTTCAGATCACATTATGTAATCCATCATTAAGATGAGGACTAATTCAATACTGTTGTTGATGTAAAAATATATCCAATTGAACTCAAAAACCCTCTACCATTAAATTGGAGCTCTGTGATTCACGATGATAACACTTATCTTCTAACTCCTTTCTTAGTGCAACTATTTCTGCTTCCAAGTTCATGCATTCGTTTGATTTAAACTGTACTTTTTATTTAACTACATCTTCTATTTACCTACTTACCACAAACTGATTGGATTAATCAGGACTCATGATCAGCTTACCTATCTCCTCATGAGCATTTATTTTATGCTTTTTGTTCTCTTTTCTCAACCTTTTAATCTCATCCAAAGAACAAATGAATTCACCTTCAAGATTAATCTCTCCACCTTCACTAGAGGTCTTAACATTTTTCTCTTTATCATATCTTTCAACATCCATGGACAAGAAATATTTTTCCTCAATCTCACATGAACCTTCATGTTCATCATTTGAGCTACCAAAAGCATCTGATAATCTATTTTCTTGTTTTGTGTAAAGATCTATCTTATCTATCTGCTTGCTACTACTTTCCTTTTCACTAGAACTTTCAACTTTCTCATCCTTAGAATTATCCTTTTCATCATGAGAATATTGAGAAGCAAGACAAGAAATTTTACTCCTATATTTTCTAAGACAATACCATAGTATTCTTATGAAATTGTCATTTTTAGATCTAGATGTAGATGTTTCTTCCTCATTGCTTCTTGTTGCAACTTTTCTTGAGAACCAATTTACAAATTTCTCAGGTTCACTTGTCTCAAGAATTTGATATTCATTATGATATCTCAATCAAATATTGCACCTCAACATCACTTTCTTCATACATCCTCTTCAGCTTGTTCCACACTTCTTGTTTATTTTGGTAGTGCATGAATTCAAAAAATATGGAACTTAACCCATGAAGAATTGCATCATTTTCTTTCTTCTCAATATTATCCTCATATGCCTTTGTTTCAACCTCAACATAAGTAGTTGTAACACGAGTTGTATATCCATATACCACTGATATCCATATCTATCAAACCTATCGATCCCAAATATCTCTTCATCAAAAAGGTCCAACGAGTATAATCCAATCCATTAAATATAGGTACTTCTTCTATAGATGAGACTCCTTGATAGTCCATTTTTGTTCACTCATCCAAGATCTACCCAAGCTGATTAAGCTTCTCCTAGGGAACCTAGTGCTTTGATACCAATTGTTAAAACACAATGGTATACTTAGAGAGGGGTGAATTAGTAGATACTAAAAAATTTAGCCCTTAAAACCTTTAAATAGATTACTTCCTTAGCTCAAATACTTTGTGAAGATTTCTTTCTCCAACTCTTAATGTGTAGATTGAAAACTAAACATACAAACATAAAATTAAAAATGAACACAAATCCCCACAACACTAGATATACTTGGAAAACCCAAGATGGGAAAAACCACAGTGACAAAGGTTGCTTGAGTCTACTACTCAAATTCAAGAATGGACAATAGTGTTTCCAAGAATAAATTTGATGCTAATAGATCTCGTTTATCCAAATCTTTCAAGAAGCACAGATCTCTGATCATTCTACTATTGGTGACCTAGATGGCCCACATCATGAGGACATGGTTGGTGACCCAAATCACAAGGAAAAGGTTGGTATTTTTTCCATTATTTATTGTTTAATATCACATTTGAAAGTTCATTAATTTTATACATAGATGGAATATGCTTATAATGGTCTAGAGATTCTATCTTTTTTTCAGCTGTGTTTATGAGTTTTACATCTCATGTTTTTAACCTTTGTAATCCTAAGAACATAACTCAATGATATTGTTGTATGCTTAATCTCTCTTTCTTTTCCCAATCATACCTTTTCTTTCTCTACTAAATCTTCCCTTTTGATCAATGACAATAGAATGATTGTACAAAACATGCCTTAGTTGATCTATCTTGAATTGTCTTCTTCATGAAGCTAAAATAATGCAATGGTTAGCTCCCCCTAAAATATTACATATTTTTAAGAACTTAATGATACATCTTGTGCATGAGACACAAGCATAAATTATTCCTTTTTCTCATTATATTTCTCTTGTTTCCTTCTCCATAAGTTTGTAAATTCTTCCTTTTTTCTTGTTCACGACTTCCACTTTCTTGTTCTTCTTAGGTTATTACATAAAGTAATTTATATAAAAATGTTCCATATACCCATAATTATTGTAGTTTAATAAACAATTATAGCTTCTTCTTGAAACACAAACATTTTTGTTCCATCCATCATTTCTTCCTCTTGTTTTATAAATTATTATCTTATGACCAAGATGGTTGCATTTATAGCATATAGGTCATCCTTTCTCCTTGGCAACTCATGAGGACCTCGATTCTTGATCCAACCATTTTTTATTCCATTTTTCCAACAATCTACCACTTTATGACAAAATTTATTACTTAAATAGAAATAACCATAAAATGAATGTTTAGACTTGTTCATATGTGTTTTCCTTGGAGTAAATGATCTTATGAATTTCTCTTGATTTTTTTTATGAGTAATATTTTTTTATGTGGGATTTGGTTTTCCTTCCTCTTATTATTTTCATTATTGATTGATCTTATTAGAACATCTACATAACCTTTTAGTTTTTCCCCATTTCATTTCTTTTGTTTCTTAATTAAAGATTGATCATCCTTTTCATCATGACCAAGACTTATCTTTGTACATGAAGAATTTTTCCTATCTATAATATCATCGATGGTTTTGGTACTTTTATCAACCTTGAGGCTCCTTTCTAGCTTGGTTATTTTTTGTCTAAATTTTCCCACAAACAACTAATTTTAGATTCATACTTCTTAGAATCTTCTTATTTTATCTTTAATTGATTTCTTGCTTCTTCCTCGACCCTCTTTTCTTCTTTGATTTTAATCTTTAGATATTTGATTGTCTATTTTGCTTCTCCAAGGGTTTGTGACACTTTCACCTTGGTTTCACATTCTTCTTGAACTTTTGATTCTAGGCATGCATTTCTTCTTTTAGGTGAATAAATCTCACTATACACAAGATAAATTTCTTCCACAAGATCCACTTCTTCAAAAACCTCATTCTTCTTATCTTTAGCATGTTCTTCTTCATTTCTTTCATTTTTATCTCCTTTTGCTTTCATATCCATGAGAAGCATGTATTCTCTTAAATCTTTGTCTTCTTTTCTTTTATCTGCACCTTTGACCTACACACATTTAAAATTGTAATAATTAGTTTTATCACAACTAAAAAAATTTATACTCACTTTTGTGTATGTTAGATTCTTTTTTTATATTTCTATCAACATGGGCTTCCTTTGCATCTAATTCATTGCTCGATCTATTTCTTGATTCATACTTAAAAATGTTTATCCTTTATTATTATTTGACCATTGCTTCTTCTTTAAATTATTTCTCTTTTTTCTAACAACATTTCTTCTTCTCTTCTACTCACAAGGTTATCTCCATGTGTCATGATATCAGTCTTTGGTTCTACTGCCATATTTATTCCAAGTGCCACCTCATCATTTTCATTTGGTTTTGTTGGTGTATGTTTATCAAAATTCTATTTATTATTTCCTTTTCCCTTATTTCCTTTTCTTTTTCCCATACATGCTCTTATGATCCACCTTCTAGTGGCTAGGCTATTTGTGAAGGAACCCACTTTGATACCAATTGTTGAGAACATAGTGATACTGAGAGGGGTGGTGAATCGGTATCTAATAATCCTTCACAAGGGGTCCACCATATATTTAATATTTATTTTGAGTTTTTAGGTGCCACCAACAAGAAGGATAGCTTGCATGAATACAATATTACTTCTTCTAGGTTCAACCTCCAATCAAGGTGATTTAATGAATTCCTTGCAATGATTTCTCTATAAGTTTGACTTCCCTCATCACTTGTCCAATCTATTGTAGGACTTCCATATCAATCTTGTATAACTCCTCTATCTATTGTCTTCCTTTTCCTCAACTCCAAGATGATTACTTGTTTCCCATTTTAAAATTTTAGCTCCTAAGAATTTCTTTTTCAACTTCTATATTGACTTACCATCACTTCATGCATAATATCTTGAACATATTTGTTAAGGTCTAATATGCAACCTTGATTTTGAACTATGCTTAATCATTCATTCTATAAGTATGTTTACTAGTAACAACCCTAAGGTGTAAAATATATGCAATAAGTAATTAGCTCATACATATTATAACTATCTCTTTGTATATCTTGGGTCATTCTAAGAGTTGCCTTTCCCTCATCAACTATTCCTCACATCATTTCATCTGAAACCCAATACTCATTCAATAAAAACTCATTGATAACATCTCTATCATGGTTTCCTGATATGCTCCTTCTTCTCCTTGTTCCAACGTCATTCTTATTGTTAATCTTAGTCTAATTTGTTTGTCATCAATGAAAAATTTCCAACTGTTGTAAGCCTAGATTCACAACTAAATTTAAGAACTCTTGGTGTTATCATATTGAACCAGAAAGTTGTAATTTAACAGAAAAGAGTATTGAAATTCAATTGTATATATTTTTACATCAACACAATTTCAAATTACTCATCATCTTAATAATGGATAACATAATGTGATCCAAAATGTATTGATATAAACAATTCAATCCAAAAAACTTCTTCATGTTATCTTCCCAAATTACAAAGCTCCAATTTGTGGAAATTGTCCTAGTTTTAGTTTATACACCATAGTCAGTATTCTAACATACCTTCCTTAATGATGGATAATATAATGCGATCCAAAATGTATTGATATAAACAATTCAATAAAAAAGCATTTGTTATCATCTTCATGAAATACAGAGCTCCAATTTGTAGAAATTGTCCTATTTTTAATTTATACACCATAGTCATTATTCTAACAGACCTTCCTTAATGATGGATAATATAGTGTGATCCAAAACGTATTAATATAAACAATTAAATCCAAAAAATTCTTCCTTTTATCTTCATGAATTATAGAATCCAATTTGTGAAAAATGTCCTAGTTTTAATTTATACACCATAATCACTATTCTGACAGACCTTCTATAATCCAACTATTCTAACAAACCTTTTGTAATCCAACTATTCTGATAGACCTTCTGTAATCCAAAACATATTGATAGAAACAATAGGATCCAAAAAACTCTTTTCCTATTATCTTCACGAATTACAGAGCTCCAATTTGTGGAAATTTGTATTGTCCCCTATTGGGTTTATGGGAAAATTTTCCTTTAATCTACTAATTCAAGATATTCAAAGGGATCAAGTCCAATGATTTTGAATAATATACTTTAAAGTAATCCCCACTATTAGTTCACTCAATTATCTAGATTATATTGAGGGTATGTAAATAGTCGGTAAGTATATTTTGTTAATAATTGTGTATATACAAGAATGCAATCTGCACTATAATGATATGAAAGATGCAGATTCAGACACCATCACGATGGATGTTGTTTCTCACTTATCTATTTGATTGCTGGCATACATAGATACGCCAGATTGGTGCCTATTTTGTTTGTTGTTTATTTTTGAAATATCCCTATAAACCCTATGAATTTACTAGTGGATGTGTGTCTAATTCTTCCTAGTTAATATACAGCCTGGGTCGATGATCAATGGCCTCTTTAGCAGCGATTTGATCTTACTGCTATAAGATGTGTTTTCTTCCCACTCTTCTTGTGCCTTGAACGGTGATCAGATTTTTAGGGAATTAAATGTTCCTCTTGTCAGGATAGATTCCTCCTCCTTACCGATGCCTTTGGTCTTGAAATGGTCTTCTATTAAAAGAGGTATATGCCTCTAAAATTCTCTAACACCTTTCTCCTCCTACTCCTTATTCTATTTATATATCTTTCCAAATGTAGGACTTTGCTAGGGTAATCATGATTTAGGACTCTGCTGGGGTAATCATGATTTCAAAATGTTTGATATGCTTCCACCAATGCATGAACTCCAATAGGCAGTGAGAACCCAATAATATACATATACTAATTAGAATCTTTCAGTCCCTACTTTTTAGGACACCAGATACTTATTCTATTTATATCTATTTCCCAATGTAGGACTCTACTAGGTAATCATGATTTCAAAATGTTTGATATGCTTCCACTAATGCGTGAACTCAAATAGGCAGTGAGAACACAATAATATACGTATATTAATTAGAATCTTTCATTCCCTACTTTTTAGGACACTAGATAGTTATTCTATTTATATCTCTTTCCCAATGTAGGACTTTGCTAGGGCAATCATGATTTAGGACTCTTGCTAGGGTAATCATGATTTCAAAATGTTCCATATGCTTCCACCAATGCGTGAACTCCAATAGGTAGTGAGAACCCAATAATATACATATATTGTCAGAATCTTCCAGTCCCTACTTTTTAGGACACCAGATATATTAACTAGAATCTTTCAGTCCCTACTTTTTAGGACACTAGATATATTAATTATGATCTTTCAGTCCCTAATTTTTAAGACACCAAATTTCAGCTGGTTAAATTAAGGCGGTGCTAAAAATTATAATTTTTTTGCCACTTATCTATCATCTAAAATTTTAAATTTTTATCAAAAAATAAAAGTGAGAAGATTTCCATTTATTTATTATTTTTTATCAAAGCACTCTAGCTTATTCTTATATTGGTTTTTCTTTACTTAATGCTTTATGGTTTCATAATTTAATCATTAGATGGAATTTTCTGAATTAAACATACACAATTGAATCCAAAAAATTGCATCCAATTTTCATCAACTGTGGGAAAATAATTCTTATTAACTTTTTCATTTTTTTATATTTTTTCAGGAGCATGAGTACATGAATTTGAAGTTTATTTTACAAAAGGAGTTACGAAATAGTGATGTAGGGTCTTTAGGAAGAATTTTACTTCCTAAGGTTAGTATAAAGTGCCAACTTTTAACTAGTGTATTGGTAAATTTTTCAAATTTTTATATATTAGAAGTTAGGTAATGAATGCAAATAATAAACGATTTTAAATTTATTAGAAGGAAAAATTTATAATTATATACATATAGATTAGTATGGAGGATATGCATTTGCATAGAATGTGGAACTTCAAATACAGGTGAGATTTCAATCATTTACATTCAATTGATTTATGTATAAACATATTAAAACAAAATTGTACTTTTTTTCTCATTATATTTCTAGAATATATAAGTTATATGCCTATTTGAATTATTATAGGTTTTGGCCAAACAACAAGAGTCAGATGTATGTCATGGAAAATACAGGTTAAATTTCCATCCAACTTTTGATTATAATATTTAGAAGTCTATTCTTATTCTTATATATTTACTAGGATTTATAACTCTTTTTGTATGTTTGAACACAATTTTTAATTTATAGGAGAGTTTACGAAAGCACATTGTCTTCAACTTGGAGATTTTGTCATGTTCTACTAAGATGAGATCAACGAAAAATATGTGAGTAGATATATTATATAATTTGTATTTATTTAATTTTACTTTAAGTTATATTTTAAATAGTCTATTATCTACATATTTTTTCATAATTTATTATTAAAACAATATTCAATAAGGGATATGCTATGTCATATTGATTTTGGTATATTATATTTTTCTATGCAGATAATTAGAGCCAGGAAAAATCGAAGTCAATTAACATCTAGAAGTTCAATTGATAAGAGTGGTGTCTATGGATCTTCTACATTGTTGGATGATGGAAGCATTCACCAGGGAGTGAAAAAGCTAATGAAGTAAGTAACATCTTAATAATGGATAAAATAATGTGATCCAAAATGTATTGATATAAACAATTCAATCCAAAAAACTTCTTCCTCTTATCTTCCCAAATTACAAAGCTCCAATTTGTGGAAATTGTCCTAGTTTTAGTTTATACACCATAGTCACTTTTCTGACAAACCTTCCTTAATGATGGATAATATAATGTGATCCAAAATGTATTGATATAAACAATTCAATAAAAAATATTTTGTTGCCATCTTCATGAATTACAGAGCTCCAATTTGTAGAAATTGTCCTAGTTCTAATTTATACACCATAGTCACTATTCTGACAGACCTTCCTTAATGATGGATAATATAGTGTGATCCAAAATGTATTAATATAAACAATTAAATCCAAAAACTTCTTCCTGTTATCTTCATGAATTATAGAGCTCCAATTTGTGAAAATTGTCCTAGTTTTAATTTATACACCATAATCACTGTTCTGACAGAGCTTCTGTAATCCAACTATTCTGATAGACCTTCTGTAATCCAACTATTCTGACAGACCTTCTGTAATCCAAAATGTATTGATAGAAACAATAGGATCCAAAAAAAATCTTTTCCTATTATCTTCATGAATCGCAGAGCTCCAATTTGTGGAAATTTGTATTGTCCCCTATTGGGTTTATGGGAAACTTTTCATTTAATCTACTAATTCAAGATATTCAAAGGGCTCAAGTCCAATGATTTTGAATAATATACTTTAAAGTAATCCCCACTATTAGTTCACTCAATTTTATAGATTATATTGAGGGTATGTGATGTAGAGGGTTAGGGACTTTGAAAGAAACACAAAGTTCTCAAGGTTTGCAAGACACAATCTCAACCACTCTTCCAGGAACTCTGATGGAGACAAACCTCAATAATGCACCAAATGACTTATTTTCCTTCCTTATGGACCCAAACCCTAGGAAAAATCTTAAGAGACCAAAAAAAACTTGTTTTGAATGATTTCAAAGCCCAACCCTTTGACTTAAACACAAAACCAAATTTTCACCTTAATTAGGCTACTAGCCAACTAGGCCTCTAGCGAAGGATTTTTGACTTTGCACTCAAACTTTCCAAAGGAACCTCCAAAATAATAATTTAACCAGATGTGGTTTGTGATGATACATAACATACTATATTATTGATGGCACTTGTTTTGGAGCACACCAATCAAAAATATGTTGTTTCCTCAAATTTAGGCCTAATTAGCCCTCTTTTTCAAAGCAACCCCTCTTTAAACTCAACCCCTGACCATGAAACTTTCAAAAGTACCTTAAAATGACTAAAAACCAAGGAATCCAAGTTTTTAGACCTCTATGACACATCTAACATGCTCAAACACAAACCCCTCCTTAACTTGCCTCAAAAACTAGGGCTTCTTGAAAACTATCCTTCCATTCACTTCCATAGCTTCCTCATTGACTCTACACCATTATAAAAATATATTTAGTCTATCCCAACTCAAAAACATTCCCCTTATTAAGGCATATCTTCTGCTGCTATACCCTAGCCTCCAACTTCAAGCACTTTGCATTGTGAAATCTTGGTGTACACCTCAATATTCTTCTTCCCTGCACATTAGTTTGTTAAATATGTATGTTACATACTAGGAATGATCCATTTCACAGGTCACAGCAGCATTATACCTTGAAATAGATCAATCATCCATGAAAACCACCAAAACTAGTGAAAATTCTATGTTATTCTTGAGGACAGTCAGCAATATGTTACAAAAAATGATTCCTGAAATCTATCAGATCATTAAAGAGGTTAATTGAAAGTAAATACAGGTTCTTAAACCATCCAATTGATTAGAAATGCAAAAGGAATCAATAGATTATCAAAAAGACTCAAGAAAATGCAAGAAAACTGTTTTTTTTTTCACTATTTCTTGTAGCAGTCCATACAGTCACTTCTCCAAATGCCCAACCTCCATAAAAATGAGCATTTTTTGGGTTATAGAACCATCCCCCAACTGATCCAACTGATTTTAATTGATTACAATGCATAATTACCTCTAAAACACCTAAAACTCCTTTTCCCGCCTAAAGTGAAATTCAAAATTTTGAAATTACAATCTTGAAATTTATTAAATTCTATTATCTAAAAACCGTTGGATCTTCAATGTCCAACCTTATTTGACCTAATTAAAGAATTAGATTACTAATCAAACCCCTATAACATGATTTTCCCTTTATATTGCATTTTGGTCCTAGGTTCCTTATCAAGACCCTTAGGACAGTTGCCTCTCTCATTGCATTTATCCTCTCCAAATGCCATTATAGGCTTCAAAAGGTCATAGTTGATGTTTTGATATAATGGATAGGTCCTCCTAACCCTTGCAAACTCCTAGCTCTTGAACAACTCCTTGAAGGCCTTGGGTGCTCCTGCACCGGTATGTAAATAGTTGGTAAGTATATTCTGTTAATTATGATGTATATACAAGCATGCAATCTGCACTACGATGATATCAAAGATGCAGATTCAAACACCATAACGATGGATGTTGTTTCTCACTTATCTAGTTGATTGTTGGCATACATAGATAGGCCAGATTGGTGCCTATTATGTTCATTGTTTATGTTTGAAATATCCCTGTAAACCCTTCAAATTTACTAGTGGATGTGTGTCTAATTCTTACTAGTTAATATCCAGCCTGGGTCGATGATCAATGGCCTCTTTAGTAGCAATTTGATCTTACTACTATAAGATGTGTTTTCTTCCCACTTTCTTTGTGCCTTGAATGGTGATCAGATTTTTAGGGAATTAAATGTTCCTTTTGTCAGGATAGATTCCTCCTCCTTACTGATGCCTTTGGTCTTGAAACAGTCTTCTATTAAAAGAGGTATATGCCTGTAAAATTCTCTGACGCCTTTCTCCTCCCACTCCTTATTTTATTTATATCTATTTCCCAATGTAGGGCTTTGCTAGGGTAATCATGATTTAGGACTCTGCTGGGGTAATCATGATTTCAAAATGTTCAATATGCTTCCACCAATGCGTAAACTCCAATAGGCAGTGAGAACCCAATAATATACATATATTAGTTACAATCTTTCAGTCCCTACTTTTTAGGACACTAGATACTTATTCTATTTATATCTATTTCCCAATGTACGACTCTATTGGGGTAATCATGATTTCAAAATGTTTCATATGCTTCCACCAATGCGTGAACTCCAATAGGCAGTGAGAACACAATAATATACATATATTAATTAGAATCTTGCAGTCCATACTTTTTAGGACACCAGATAGTTATTCTATTTATATCTCTTTTCCAATGTAGGACTCTGGTGGGGTAATCATGATTTCAAAATTTTTGATATGCTTCCACCAATGCGTGAACTCAAATAGGTAGTGACAACCCAATAATATACATATATTAATTAGAATCTTTCAGTCCCTACTTTTTAGGACATTAGATACTTATTCTATTTATATCTCTTTCCCAATGTAGGACTTTGCTAGGGTGATCATGATTTCAAAATATTCCATATGCTTCTACCAATGCTTGAACTCCAATAGGCAGTGAGAACCCCATAATACTAATTCCTACTACTATCTACTATTTTACTAATATAATTTAAAATGACATTGCATTTTCCAATCCAATGATTGTATAGGAAATTTATATGAATTTATTTATTATATACATTCTATTTTCTTTGAATGTATTTATATCAATTTATCTTATTTTAAAAATTATTCATTGATTGAATTTTTGTCTTCAAGTGAAAAATATTTATTGAATAGTTTATTTTCTTTTTTCACATGTTAAATCCAAAAAAATTCTTCCTGTTATCTTCCCAAATTACAAAGCTCCAATTTGTGGAAATTGTCCTAGTTTTAGTTTATACACCATAGTCACTATTTTGATAGACATTCCTTAATGATGGATAATATAATGCGATCCAAAATGTATTGATATAAACAATTCAATAAAAAAGCTTTTCTTGTCATCTTCATGAATTACAGAGCTCTAATTTGTAGAAATTGTCCTAGTTTTAATTTATACATCATATCACTATTGTGACAGACCTTCCATAATGATGGATAATATAGTGTGATCCAAAACGTATTAATATAAATAATTAAATCCAAAAAATTCTTCCTGTTATCTTCATGAATTATAGATCTCCAATTTGTGAAAATTGTCCTAGTTTTAATTTATACACCATAATCACTATTCTGATAGACATTCTATAATCCAACTATTCTGACAGACGTTCTGTAATCCAACTATTTTGACAGACCTTCTATAATCCAAAACGTATTGATAGAAACAATACGATCCAAAAAAACTCTTTTCCTATTATCTTCATGAATTACAAAGCTCCAATTTGTGGAAATTTGTATTGTCCCTTATTGGGTTTATGGGAAAATTTTCCTTTAATCTACTAATTCAAGATAGTCAAAGGGTTCAAGTCTAATGATTTTGAATAATATACTTTAAAGTAATCCCCACTGTTAGTTCACTCAATTGTCTAGATTATATTGAGGGTATGCAAATAGTTGGTAAGTATATTATGTTAATTATGATGTATATACGAGCATGCAATCTGCACTACGATGATATCAAAGATGTAGATTCAGACACCATAAGGATGGATGTTGTTTCTCACTTATCTAGTTGATTGCTGGCATAAATAGATAGGCCAGATTGGTGCCTATTCTGTTCGCTATTTCTATTTGAAATATCCCTGTAAACCCTTCAAATTTACTAGTGGATGTGTGTCTAATTCTTACTAGTTAATATCTAGCCTGGGTCGATGATCAATGGCCTCTTTAGGAGCGATTTGATCTTACTGCTATAAGATGTGTTTTCTTCCCACTTTCCCTATGCCTTGAATAGTGATCAGATTTTTAGGGAATTAAATGTTCCTCTTGTCAGGATAGATTCCTCCTCCTTATCGATGCCATTGGTCTTGAAACGGTTTTCTATTAAAAGAGGTATATGCCTGATGCCTTTCTCCTCCTACTCCTTATTCTATTTATATGTCTTTCCCAATGTAGGGCTTTGCTAGGGTAATCATGATTTCAAAATGTTCGATATGCTTCCACCAATGCATGAACTCCAATTGGCAGTGAGAACCCAATAATATACATATATTAATTAGAATCTTTTAGTCCCTACTTTTTGGGACACCAGATACTTATTCTATTTATATCTCTTTCCCAATGTAGGACTTTGCTAGGGTAACATGATTTAGGACTCTGCTGGGGTAATCATGATTTAGAAATGTTCCATATGCTTCCATGAATGTGTGAACTCCAATAGGCAGTGAGAACTCAATAATATAAATATATTTTCAGAATCTTTCAGTCCCTACTTTTTGGGACACTAGATATATTAATTAGAATATTTCAGTCCCTACTTTTAAGGACACCAGATATATTAATTAGAATCTTTTAGTCCCTACTTTTTAAGACACCAAATTTCAGCTGGTGAAATTAAGGTGGAGCTAAAAATTGTAAATTTTTTTGCCACTTATCTAACATCTAAAATATTATATTGTTTTTTCTTTACCTAATGCTTTATGGTTTCATAATTTCTTCATTAGATGCAATTTTCTGGATTAAACGTACACAATTGAATCCAAAAAATTGCATCCAATTTTCATCAACTGTGGGAAAATAATTCTTATTAACTTTTTTATTGTTTTATATTTTTTCAGGAGCATGAGTACATGAATTGGAAGTTTCTTTTACAAAAGGAGTTACGAAATAGTGATGTTGGGTCTTTGGGAAGAATTGTACTTCCTAAGCTTAGTATAAAGTACTAACTTTTAATTAATGTATTGGTAATTTTTTTGATTTTTTATATATTAGAAGTTAGTTAATGAATGCAAATAATAAACGATTTTAAATTTATTAGGAGGAAAAAATTTTAATTATAAACATATAGATTAGTATGCAGGATATGTATTTGAATGTGGAACTTCAAATACAGGTGAGATTTCATCATTTACTTTGAATTGATTTATGTATAAACATATTAAAATAAAATTCTACTTTTTTTCTCATTATATTTCTAGAATATATAATTTATATGCCTATTTGACTTATTATAGGTTTTGGCCAAACAACAAGAGTCGGATATATGTCATGGAAAATACAAGTTAAATTTCCATCTAACTTTTGATTATAATATTTAAAAGTCTATTCTTATTCTTATATATTTACTAGGATTTCTAACTCTTTTTGTATGTTTGAACACAATTTTAAATTTATAGAAGATTTTACGAAAGCATATTGTCTTCAACTCAGAGATTTTGTCATGTTCTACAAAGATGAGATCAACGAAAAATATGTGAGTAGATATATTATATAATTTGTATTTATTTAATTTTACTTTAAGTTATATTTTAAATAGTCTATTATCTATATATTTTTTCATAATTTATGATTAAAACAATATTCAATAAGGGATATGCTATGTCATATTGATTTTTGTATATTATATTTTTATATGTAGATAATTAGAACCAGGAAAAATCGAAGTCAATTAACATCTAGAAGTTCAATTGATAAGAGTGGTGTCTATGGATCTTCTACATTGTTGGATCATTAAATAGCTCTAAAGTTAAAGGTAAAATAACTCTTAAGTAAATAAAATAACGTAAGAATGATAAAATAACCTAATTATAATATTAATTGAATTTTATTTATAACTTTTATCATTTTTTTGAATTTTATTTACATTTTTAAGGAGAATAGATGTTAACGCACCAAAGATATATGTCATCACCATGTTTAAAAATAGAAAATAATAACATTAATTATTTTTGAACAATACGTTGGTAGCTATCTTGATTTAATTATATATTAAGAACTGTTTGTTCTCCTTTTCTAATTCATTCCACACTACAAACAAATAAACTGAGAACCCTAATCAAGTTACTCTTTGAAAGACTATTTTTTGAGGTCACATCATAAGCAAATACAATAGATTAATCAGTTTCAGTTCAATTAAACCAATAGAGATTAATTATTTACAAAATAAATACATGAGAACCCTAATCAAGTTACTCTTTAAAAGACTAATTTTTGAGGTCACATCAGATACAATAGATTAATCAATTCAATTAAACAAACAAAGATTAATTATTTGCAAAATAAATACATGCTTTAGAGTAGATCTCACTGGTCAAATTGGCAAAAGGGATATTTTTACAAAATAGAAAAAAATCAGTGGTTTCTTGATTTACTGGTGAAGTCTATTAACTTTTAATGAGATCATAGGGATTAAGTTTTCCTTAAATGTAAGGTTTTCATATCATCAGAACAATTTTGGTGGAATAGCTACCACTCATTCCTTAACTTTCAGTCAAAAAGATTCTGGCCTAAGACTCAAGTTCTCATATCTAATAAAAAACAATCATGTGGATGATATAAAATCCTCCATTAAAAAGAAAAGAAAATAAAAATATAGAACTGTGGAAGAGTTAGATTAAATGACAAAATCAATATTCAAAAAATCATTTGATTTGAAATAGCCTACGTAGTTGCTTTAACTTTTTCTTTTATTGGGAAGATAAACATTGGGGATATTTTTGCAAACCCTAAGTATTTGGATCAAGAATCATGGACTTCCTTTAGTTTAGTTCTGTGAAATTTATCTTTGATCAATTCAATTCAATTAATTTTTTTGCAAAAATTCATAAATTTATAAATGGATATCAATGTTAAAGTGAAAGTGTGTATGGAAAAAAATAAAACAATTGTCATCATATTTATCATTTGGTTCATCAAACTAACTATTTACATTGTTCCTGTAATAGTTATGGTAGGTTGAATATTGGTGTGCTTAGAAAGTGCCTTAGCACATTCCTGTTGATCCATGTTAAATAACAAACACTTTTCAATCAAGTGTTGAACTTGCACAAACACCATGACAACCCAGAACAAAATAAATCAACCCAGAAAAGGTTCGATATGTGTACACCATCTTTATAATCCAAAGTAAATGGAAGTTAAGTGCTTGACCAAATGAATTTATGAAGTAGATGGTGAGGAGGGATCTGCAGGCCCTGCCATTTTAACATCCCTTGCAAATCTAAAGCTATTGCAAATCCAAATTTTCACTTCAATTTAGGCATAAAGAAAAGATGGGGGTTTCATAGTACATACCTGTTAGTGAGTTGATTCATTGTTGGCATTCACGTCCAAAAAAATTGAACCGCTCTGGTATATGAGTATCGTAAGCATGAAAAGGAAGCACGTTTGGTCCTGTAGAAGCTTCAACATATACATTCTTCTGCGGGTGGAGAGAAGGATAATTTGGAAAACAAGATAATGGATTGAACTGAAGGGGTCCCCTACTGGTAAAAAAGCCTGGGGTTGAGAAATTTACATTGTTGAATTTGCAGAGCAAAAGCAGTGATGTTTTCCCATTGCTTTGAATGAATGTAAAATGAAGATATCAAATTCATTAAAAATTGTGTAAAAAACTGTTTGTAACCACCATCACTAACTGATAGCCAGTAAGGATGTCAATTTAAATGCAACATGTTTTGATTGACACATATTTTAGCTTTCATTACTTTCATTTATAACGTGTAATTACCAAAATTTAATCTTAAAAAATATATTTTGAATATATAGATATATTTATTTCACAAAAAAAAAATTCAAAAAATTAGCATAGTTGAATTTATTAATATGGAGAATTTATTAATATTAGTATAATTATTTTAGAAAAACCTATGTAAGAAACATTGAGAGCATTTTAAAATAATTTTAAAAATTTAAATAACAACTTACTATTTTATGTCATTCTCAAACTATTAATCTTTTGCACGTGATTTTTAATTTCATTTTTGAAAAAGCCATCATTCATTATTTTCATTCATATTCAATATTATATATTTATTTTATATTTTTTAAAAATTTCATTTGTAGACATTAATATATTTTAAAATTCTGATGTATTTTTATTAAAAAAGTAAATTATTTTTTCTACTAAATATAAAGTAATTGACTTGGATATATTTTTGATAAATTAAAATAGAAATTTATTTATTTATTTTTATATTGATTGTAGCTTTAAATATATGTCAAATGTACATTGGTTATATAGAAAATATATTTCTTCATAAAAAAATATATCTAAATTTAAATTGCAGTATTACAAAAGGACATTAATATTATTATACCTATTTTAGAAAAATCTATGTATGAAATAATGAAAGCATTTCCCTTAAACATTTTTTTTTTGCTTAAATTTGAGTAGAGTGATGTTATGCAAATTTTTATTAATTATGATAAATGGATAATTGCAAAATTTTCCCTATTTTATTGCATACAAGTAAATAAATGAATAGAATAGAAAATATAACAAGTAACTAATTTTGAAGAGTTAAAAAAATTATTAAAAATTAATTTTGCATAAATGTTTTGTTATATATTTTGCAAGTTTACTTTAACAATATACAATATTTGGTCAAATAAGAAAATAAGTTGAATTCTTAGTTGTTGAAAATGAAGTTATTAATAACTAGTTAACAACAAGCCGTAAATTTATTAGGAAAAAATTATAATTATAAACATATAGATTAGTATGGAGGATATGCATTTGCATAGAATGTGGAACTTCAAATATAGGTGATATTTCAATCAGTTACTTTGAATTGATTTATGTATAAACATATTAAAATAAAATTGTACTTTTTTTCTCATTATATTTCTAGAATATATAAGTTATATGCCTATTTGACTTATTATAGGTTTTGGCCAAACAACGAGTCGGATGTATGTCATGGAAAATACAGGTTAAATTCCCATCCAACTTTTGATTATAATATTTAGAAGTCTATTCTTATTCTTATATATTTACTAGGATTTATAACTCTTTTTGTATGTTTGAACACAATTTTTAATTTATAGGAGAGTTTGTGAAAGCACATTGTCTTCAACTTGGAGATTTTGTCATGTTCTACAAAGATGAAATCAACAAAAAATACATGAGTAGATATATTATATAATTTGTATTTATTTAATTTTACTTTATGTTATATTTTAAATAGTCTATTATCTATATATTTTTTCATAATTTATGATTAAAACAATATTCAATAAGGGATATGCTATGTCATATTGATTTTTGTATATTATATTTTTATATGTAGATAATTAGAGCCAGGAAAAATCCAAGTCAATTAACATCTAGAAGTTCAATTGATAACAGTGGTGTCTATGGATCTTCTACATTGTTGGATGATGGAAGCATTCAGCAATCAGGGAGTGAAAAAGATAATGAAGTAGTAGATCACCTCCTCCAAATATAGAGGATATATTTTTGGGGAGAGATAATACACAAAAGAGTATATTAACAACTCAAAATCTAGAGGATATATTTTCAAAGGAGTTGGATTATTACTTTCCACCTATTGCAGAATACTCTCAATTGGAATCATTTCCTACTTTTGGATTTGATGTTGTGGCACCTTTGGAATATTGTGTAGAATACTCTGAATTGGAATCATTTCATACTTTTGGATTTGATGATGTGGCACCTTTGGAATATTGTGTAGATTAGATTATGTAAATATTTTATTTTGTTTTAAACAATATGATATTTTTATCATATTCATATATTTGTAAATACTAATTCCTACTACTATCTACTAATTTACTAATATAATTTGAAATGACATTGCATTTTTCAATCCAATGATTGTATAGGAAATTTAAATTAATTTATTTATTATATACATTCTATTTTCTTTCAATGTATTTATATCAATTTATATTATTTTAAAAATTATTCATTGATTGAATTGTTGTCTTCAAGTGAAAAATATTTATTGAATAGTTTATTTTCTTATTTCACATGTTAAATTTTGTTACACTTTTTAATATTATGATGAATAGTTATCTTATCTAACAATTGATTTAATGAGAAAATTACTTTATCTTAAAATCTTGAGTTTTTTTTAGTGTTGAGCATCATTATTCTAATTTTTTATTTTGAATTATTTGCTTTAATTCCATGATGATGAAATTTAATATTTTAAACTAGGTTATATCTTTGAGTTATACATTAAATTGTGGAAACCTTTAGATCTTTGAATACTAATTTAATGGAGATTTTTTTTTTTCAATTTACAATTCAAATCTTGAAAATATTTTAGTAAATGATTTATTTATTTTTATGATTGTAGTCAATCTTATCTTTCTTATTAAATACCATTATAGAAATAAAAATAACTATAATATTAGGTACTTTATTAACAAGAGCTGTAGAGCAGTGAAGTTCTTGCCAGAAAGTTTTAAAATAGTTTTGTTTGTATTTGTTGAGTTTGTTGTGTTTTAGAAACAATTGGTCAAGATAAAGCAATTGTCACCTAAATTTAGGAATTTGATCATTGATAGAGTCAACTTAGTCTTCCATTAGAAAAGGACCCTTATAACAAAATAATTTTGCTCACTTTAAGATTCTGAGATGTGGTTGTGTTTTTAGGCCATGAAGAAAGTGCAATTTATATGTTGCCAACATTATTCAAATATTTACGAGTTCAAAGATTTCCTGAACCATTCATCATACATGATAAAAAATGAAATAACAATAAATTTGAGAGAAAAATGTAGTTGACATAACCAAAACCATAAAAATAAATTAAAAAATGAAGCAACATTGAGTTTGAGAGTCAAACATAGTTGAATT
This sequence comes from Sequoia sempervirens, assembly GCA_007258455.2. Taxonomy (NCBI): domain Eukaryota; kingdom Viridiplantae; phylum Streptophyta; class Pinopsida; order Cupressales; family Cupressaceae; genus Sequoia; species Sequoia sempervirens. Next base: position 19,866 of record VDFB02252416.1, read on the forward strand.
TTAACACCAGCTATTACAAAAGGATTAAAGTTTTTTTTTGTTTATAAAGTAAAACACAATAATTGAGCACAAAAAACATTTTAATGCAAAAAAAGTGATAAAAAATGGGTTAATTTGAAAATTACACTAAATTTGAGACAAAAAATATTAGAATTTAACCAAGACATTACAAAAGCATTGTGTTTGAAAAAACAATAAGTTTGACATACCCAAAATTTTAGAGCAAAAATGCATGAATTCAACCAAAACATTACGATTATGAAATAATAGTTTAACAAGAATTATAGTAAAAGTGTTGAATTTTGGGATAAATTTTTAGTGTTGACTTTCTGAGAACAACAAAGCGAATGTTTTAACTGAAGCTAGGACAACAAAGTCAAGGCGAAAATCAAGTCTCTAAGTAAAACAACAAAGAATCTCAATGTTTCCAAAAGACAAAAAAGTTACATATAGAAACAAATACAAACTTGCATGCATGAACCTTCGTTTCTAGTTATATAGAAAATTTAAAATTGAATTATTTATTTAGACATAGATATTATTTATCTCAATGCAAAAATATATTAGTTAAAATTTTATTTTACAAAGGAATTTAGCATTTATTGACAAAGTAGATAGATTTAGTAAATTTATTTTGTAAATAAAATAGATCAAACTAATTTACATTTAATTGAGTATTAGCAAAAATAATATAGTTTAATTCTTAAAATAATCAAATTATTTTAAAGGTAATTATATTAAAATAATCTAGAAATTAATTATTTTCATATTGTATTTTTTTAAAGAAAATTAGTTTAGTTTAATTTATCAAATTTCAAAAGAAATTAGTATTAATTGATTTTATATTACAAAAATAGATTTCAAGAAATATATTTTAATTTATCAAAGGAAAATAAATAATCATTAAACAGCTCTAAAGTAAAAGGTAAAATAACTCTTAAGTAAATAAAATAAAGTAAGAGTGATAAAATAACCTAATTATAATATTAATTGAATTTTATTTATAACTTTTATCATTTTTTTGAATTTTATTTACTTTTTTAAGGAGAATACATGTTAACACACCAAAAAAATATGTCATCACCATGTTTAAAAATAGAAAATAATAACATTAATTATTTTTTAACAATATGTTTGGATCTATCTTGATTTAATTATATATTAAGAAATCTTTGTTCTCCTTTTCTAATTAATTTCACACTATAAAAAAACAAACAAAGAACCCTAATCAAGTTACTCTTTCAAAGACTAATTTTTGAGGTCACATCATAAGCAAATACAATAGATTAATCAGTTTCAGTTCAATTAAACCAATAGAGATTAATTATTTACAAAATAAATACATGAGAACCCTAATCAAGTTACTCTTTGAAAGACTGATTTTTGAGGTCACATCATAAGAAAATACAATAGATTAATTAGTTCAATTAAACAAACAAAGATTAATTATTTTCAAAATAAATACATGCTTTATAGTAGATCTTACTGGTCAAATTGGAAAAAGGGATATTTTTACAAAATAGAAAAAGATCAGTGGATTCTTGATTTACTGGTGAAGTTTATTAACTTTTAATGAGATCATAGGGATTAAGTTTTCCTTAAATGTAAGGTTGTCATATCATAAGAACAATTTTGGTGGAATGGCTACCACTCATTCCCTAACTTTTAGTAAAAAAGATTTCGGCCTAAGACTCAAGTTCTCATATCTAATAAAAAAACAATCATGTGGATGATATAAAATCCTACATTAAAAAGAAAAGAAAAGAAAAATATAGAACTATGGAAGAGTTAGATTAAATGACAAAATCAATATTCAAAAAATCATTTGATTTGAAATAGCCTAGGCAGTTGCTTTAACTTTTTCTTTTATTGGGAAGATAAACTTTGGGGATATTTTTGCAAACCCTAAGTATTTGGTTCAAGAATCATGGACTTCCTTTAGTTTGGTTGTGTGAAATTTATCTTTGATCATTTCAATTCAATTAAATTTTTTGCAAAAATTCATAAATTTATAAATGGATATCAATGTTAAAGTGAAAGTGTGAATGGAAAAAATAAAACAATTGTCATCATATTTATCATTTGGGTCATCAAACTAACTATTTACATTGTTCCTATAATAGTTATGGTAGGTTGAATATTGGCGTGCTTAGAAAGTGCCTCAGCATTCCTGTTGATCCATGTTAAATAAAAAACACTTTTCAATCAAGTGTTGAACCTGCACAAACACCATGACAACCCAGAAAAGGTTTGATATGCGCACAACATATTTATAATCCAAAGTAAATGGAAGTTAAGTGCTTGACCAAATGAATATATGAAGTAGATTCATTGTTGGTATTCCTGTCCAAAAAAAAATTGAACCGCTTTGGTATACGAGTATCGTAAGCATGAAAAGGAAGCACGTTTGGTCCTGTAGAATCTTCAACATATACATTCTTCTGCGGGTGGAGAGAAGGATAATTTGGAAAACAAGATAATGGATTGAACTGAAGGGGTCCCCTACTGGTACAAAAACCTGGGTTTGAGAAATTTACATTGTTGAATTTGCAGAGCAAAAGCAGTGATGTTTTCCCATTGCTTTGAATGAATGTAAAATGAAGATATCAAATCCATTAAAAACTATTTAAAAAACTGTTTGTAATCACCATTACTAACTGACAGCCAGTAAGGATGTCAATTTAAATGCAACAGGTTTTGATTGACACATATTTTTCCTTTCACTACTTTCAATTATAGTGTGTAATTACCAAAAATTAATCAAGTAAAAAATATAGTTTGAATATATAGATATATTTATTTCACAAAAAAAAAAATTCAAAAAATTAGCATAGTTGAATTTATTAATATTAGTATACCTATTTTAGAAAAACCTATGTATAAGAAACATTGAGAGCATTTTAAAATAATTTTAAAAATTTAAATAACAACTTATTATTTTATGTCAATCTCAAAATATTAATCTTTTGCATGTGATTGTTAATTTCATTTTTGAAAAATCCATCATTCATTATTTTCATTTATATTCAATATTATATATTTATTTTCTATTTTTTAAAAATTTCATTTGTAGACATTAATATATTTTAAAATTCTAATGTATTTTTATTAAAAGAGTAAATCATTTTTCTACTAAATATAAAGTAATTGACTTGGATATATTTTTGATAAATTAAAATAGAAATTTATTTATTTATTTTTATATTGATTGTAGCTTTAAATATATGTCCAATGTACTTTGGTTTTATAGAAAAATATTTCTTCAGAAAAAAAGATATCTAAATTTAAATTGTAGTATTACAAAAGGACATTAATATTAGTATACCTATTTTAGAAAAATCTATGTATGAAATAA
>VDFB02252416.1:24794-34947 GCA_007258455.2 Sequoia sempervirens
TTTTTTTACTTAGTTATGAGTGAGGGGTTTTGAAAGGGATCAATCTTGTTACTAAAGTCAATAAATATATATAATAAATGCATAAAAAATATAGAATAATATAAAAGAGGTCACAAAAAGTCATAAAAATAATAAATTAGTAACTCCCATCACAAAGGTTATGGATGAGATAGATAGAGTAGACCACCTAATAACAACATAAGAACCAACCAGCTAAGGTGTCTTGAAGTTTAATTGTTTTAGTAAAAATTGAATCTTATCCACCACCTTATTTCTAGTAGACTTGTCATCATGCCTCTAGACCTAGACCATTATCCAATTTTCATTGGTATAGGAGGCTAAATGTCTAGAGTGAAGTGTATGACTTAACGAATAAGATCAACTAACTTCCATCCAAACCCTTTTTTACAATTTCCTTCTCCTTATGAATCTCATTTAAACAATGATTATCATGATAAGACTTACATTTAAAAGAAAGAATATCAACAACTAAATTAGTCTTGTCCACAAGAGTTCCAATCATCTATCCTAAATACATCCAAAAACATCTTAAACATATTGAGAAATATAAGGCTCCTCCTAAACCTTCTCCTCCATGTGACTTTACCATCCTCCAAATGTCCTACATTGAATTGAAGCATGACCAAACATGTTACAATAGTGAAAAAACACTAAAAAATCCTTCTACATGATTTATTGAACCCTTAGCTTAAAGATTAAAAAAACAGAAACCCAAAATAGAACACCAGGAAAAAATTCAACAAAAATCTTCAAAAAAAACCTAAAATAAAATTGAAGTAACCAAAAAAAAATACTAGATACTTCATTCATGCTTCATGAATCTATTCATCCAAAAGCTTAACTTATATTTTTACAGAGAAAAACATAATATTTATTTAGAGATCTAAAAATTGAGCCTTTGAATTTATTATTAAAAAAAGGTTGACAACGTCAAAATGTTTGAACATATCTTTTTCATGTTTGGGTATTTCACCTTGGAGATTAGAGCCTAATAATGTTATTTTCCTTGATTAAGTGCAGTACCCCAAAAAGAGAAAGAAACAAGAAAGAGCATTGAATCAAGCATATGGGTGGGGAAGATTCTTGGGTTCCAGAATCCTAGGGAAAGATTGCATGCAAAAATATTAAAATAAACTTTTAAGAATTTGGAGAGTATCGTGTATGGAAGGTGAGTGTAGTAGTGAAACACCTAGTTTTCTTTAGTACTAATTATTCTCTATCCGTTAGGATAAACGTACAAATACGAGTGTGAGTTGGACAAAAGTTCATGGCTAGAAAAGAGGTGGGAAGGATTTCAGAGTCTGATTGAACTATGAGGAAAATTTAGTTTGTAGACTTTAGTTTCTCAAATCAAAGACTAACATCCACCTTTAAAATATGAGCTACCAAGAAACCATGGTCCTCTAGTAAGGGTCTAAACACAATCTTCATCTAGAGAAAATTAAATAAGAAATAATATTTTTGACAACACTAAGATCTATGAGGAACCATTATGCTTTCAGTTTCTTTTAGCATAATTTTTGAAAGGATCTAACTGATTTCTCAATGGGGGCATTTAATAGCTTTTAGGTCAAGTGATCCACAATGACATTAGGAATCTATAACATCCAATCCTCCCCTTTCTCATTGATATTATCAATTATTAAACAAGGAGACATCTAATTGTTGTTTCTAAACTCCAACCAAAGAGAAGCCAATGAAAACCATGGTGGAGAAGGCTCCCTAGCCATAGCCACCAAAGTCAAATAGAGAAAATATAAAGTCAAGTGAGTAGGGTAATTGATTCCTCTTAAGAATAAAATTATTAATAGAACATCCTTGTAAGTGTCTATTGATTAGTTGGCATGCCCCATGATTTCTCCCTACCACTATGCACCCTTTGTATCATGCAATCTCTATACATAATGCACATTGTAGGAGAGTAGGGAGGACTATGATCCATAACAACATGTTAATCACCAATCAATGTAGCATAATAATCTCCAACACTATTGAGAATAGAAAATAGTAGGCTTAGCCATAGAAGTGTAAGTCTTAACCTCACTAAGGGGATCCTAGTAGAAGGAAGGGTATAACATTTATCCGCAAAGCAATGTATCTCATGTGGAGCATGAAGAGAGAAAAAACCCATGCTATAAAATAAAATCACAATTTTCATTACCACAAATCTTAGCATAGAAACAAGAGAAAATGAACTAAAAATGAAAATTTTCTAAGGTCCACTAGTCTCTACTAGGCCTCTAGCCAAAGATCAATTTACTTTTTCTCTTCCTCTTCATTAGTGAGTCATGTTATTCATTTAAAATCTTCCACCTGCATCAACACTAATGTGCTCATCGTTGTCATCATCTACATCACCATTGATGATGCCTACTAGAGACTAATTGTGGATATTTATAGCTTTGAAAGGTAGAAAATGGAAGGAATTGTACATCCATGTTTGCTAACACTAGAAGCTATGCTTGAATGGTTGGATTTTAGGAAGGTTACTTTGAAAAATAATATTTTATTTTAAATAACTAAGGCTCCTTAATCATAGGGATACTTTTTGGATTTTTTAGTAACAAAAAATGTACTAGAGTCTTAAACCCTAGAAATTTTTGAATTTTTTTGAGGAATGATTTATTTTAGAATGGTGTTTAGTTTTACATATAAGCATCATTGGGGTTGGAAGATCAACATATATAAAGAACCTACCATACATATGCTTTGTTAACTTGTAATCCTAATTAATTTAAGATTGCAAGGGGAAGAAAATTGGTGGAAGCTCTTGTATCTATCATATAATTTCTCATCCATTTTTCATTAATAAGAAAAGAAACATAAAATGGGACAACCTGAGAAGGACACTTGGTTTTGTTTTTTCCTAAATACACATGGTTTTTTAACACTTGAATCATCTACTTCAATCTTATTAAAATTTTCATACTCTTCTCAAATTGATTATTGACTTTCTTTCCTACTATAGAAACCATTGAAGCATTATTGATCAAAGCTAATTCTTTAGCTTTATGTTACTCAATTCTCATAATATCTAATAATGGCACAAAGACTTTCATTTGTGTGAGTACTTGTGTTGGTGTTCATAGCAGTGTCGGGTGAATTCTTTTAGCCATGATATAATGGATAAATGTGATGGAGCCTAAATGGATATCAAATTTATATGAGACCAATAATTTTGAAGAGGCACTTCATTTATTTAAATGATAATTATTTATTAAAGAGAATTGAATTTTATGAAGAGGCACCATTTATATCAAATAACATTTAATTATTGAGAAGGCTGACATCTTCCTTGGACACAATTTTCAAGGGACATACTCCTTCATTGGGACATGATTTAATGAAGGGATGCATTCTTCTTTGGTGGCCAACTTGTTTTGAAGGGTCATGTCCTCTCCCCTTCACATTGTATATATGCTCGATGATCATTTATTGTTCATCATCCACATATTCATTTTGTTCATCATTATTCTAAGGTGTGAATAAGAGGAAGGAGTAGTGTAATTCAATTCATTTATAGAAGGCTGATTTTGTCATCTTAGAGCATTATTATATTGTTGTGTTAGCATCAGATTGTGGTGCTCACTCTTGGCCTTGATATCAACGTCTATTGTAAAAGAGACATTCTCTGTGATTCAATATATAAGTGATATATTGCTGCTAGGTTTTTCTCCCTCAAGTGGAGGGTTTTCCCAAGGTATCTACTATGTTATTGTGTTGATTTTGAATTATTTTTTGTGCATTACATTTGATCATAAAACTAACATGGTATTAGAGTGGGCTTGAAGAAGATCTTGATCAGATTTAGTCTTGCAGATATACTCTTTATTCTCTCTCATCTTTGATCACATCTATCTCTTCATCAAGATGGTGAACAGACTCAAGATCAGGGACAAACTTGAGGGAGAAAAAAATTTCACATCTTGGAGATTCAAAACAATGCTCATCATGGAGAAAAATGAATTGGCTGAGTTCGTGGAGAGCAAAGTCCCTGAGCCTACTAATGAGGAAGAGAAGATTCAATAGAAGAAGAAAGATATTGGGGTGAAGAAGATGTTAGTAGATTCCGTGAAGGACCATATTGTTCCAATCATCTCTAAATTGAAGACGAAAAGAGAGATGCTTAAGAATTTGGAGGAGATGTATGAGATCAAAAACACAAGCTGTGCACTTGCAAGTTGAAGCAACAACTCCATCATGTTAAGATGGCAAAAGGAGAATTTTTTATTGCTTACTTCATGAAGATTTTTGAATTGAGAGATCAACTCTCTACTATTGGTCATGTTGTTGATGACAAGGACTTGACCATATTGGATCTTAATGGTATTCCTTCATCTTGGGAGTCTTACATTCAAGGAATCAGTGCAAGGTCAAAACTTCCCAAGTTTTATCATTTGAGGGAAGGTTGTATTCAAGAAGAGTCTAGGTTAGCTGTGAGAGGTGTTGGTCAAAGCTCTTTTAATGAATACATTCATGTTCTTGTCACTCAATCCTAGAAGAAGAATGGGAAAGATGGAAAGAAAGGATATTTCAAGAGGAACAAAGATAAAGGATTTGATGGTGCTCCTGCATTCAAGAAGAAGAGGGACCTCTACCGAGTCTAATGTTTTAGATGTGACAAGTATGGCCACTATGCCAGGATTGTCCAACCGGGCCTAAGCAACAAACTACCATTGCAGATGTTGATGAAGTCTCCTTGCAAAAGGATTCATGTGAATACTTATTCTATTTGGTATTGTCAAGCAATGTACCTATCGACACCAACACTTGATTGATTGATAGTGGTGCCTCTCACCATATCACCAAATTTAGGGAGCATCTAACTAATTTGGTGGAGAGATATTCTAGTGAACAAGTCATTATTGGAGATGATGCTAGTTACTCTATGAAAGGAATTGGGACCTCCACTCTTCACTTGGATTCTGACGTTTCCCTGTAGTTGAGTGATGTTCTATTTGTCCTAGGCATCTAGCGAAACCTTGTTTCTATTTCAGACTTGGAAGACAAGGGGTACCAAGTTGCACTCTCAAAAGGAAAAGTTCTTGTGTGGAAAAATAAATCAAACTTCAAGACTACTCGTTTAATTGGAGTTAGACATGAGAACCTCTATAGGCTATGCACTCATCCACTTTAGGCTCTAGTGCATGATTCTTCAAGTTTGTGTGAACTCTGGCATCGAATATTGGCTCACCTTCACTTTTGAGCTCTACCTATCATGGAGAAGATGGTCACGAGCCAAGTTCCAAAGTTCAACCAGGAGCACAAAGGTACATGCACAGGCTACACTTTGGGTAAGAATACAAAAGGTCCATTTCATAATAGAGAAAGTAGATCCAAATGTATTCTAGATCTTATTCATTCTGATTTATGTGGTCCAATGTTTGTTGCTTCTTCAAGTGGTTTCTTGTACTACATTATTTTTATTGATGACTACTTTAGAAAGACTTGAATTTATTTCTTGAAATATAAAGAATCTGAGGATAATACACTTCTGGTAGCCTCTGTAACTTTTACATTGAAGCTGGGATTAAGAGGGAGTTCAATGTCCCTTATAATCCTCAATAGAATGGTGTTGTTGAAAGGAAGAAAAAATCTATTGTGGAAGAAGCCAAAGCCATGATTCATGACCAAGATTTGCAAACCTTCCTTTGGGTTGAAGCATCCAGGACAACTGTCTATGTTTAGAATAGAATCCCTCACCGAATCTTGGAGAATATGACTCCTGAAGAAGCATTCACAAGAGTAAAACCAAAAGTAAGTCATTTAAGGATTTTTGGATGTTCAGTGTATGTTCATGTACCAAAGGACAAGAGAAAAATTTTGGAGGCTTTTGGAAAGAAGGGGATATTTGTAGGTTATAGTGAGATATCAAAAGCCTACAAAATCTACATTCTAGGCCAGAAGTTGATCGAGATTAATAGAGATGTCACATTTGAGGAGGATGTTGCATTCAAAAGATCCAAGGGAACTCACATGGAGATAGATAATGAAGAGTCTCCTCGGGATATTGAAGTTGACCATGCTCCTGAGATTTAGAGGGAGGCTCCTAAACCTAAAGAAGATGATGATCCAGTTGAGCACTTGGAACCAACAATTAGAGTACACTATAAATCAAACATGTTGATAATCTCCAACAATACTTTTCATTGCCATCATCATGAAATGTTGCTATTCTTTAAGGTAAGTGTATTGCTTCTCCTTTCCTCTTAATTTCTATGCATATAGAATCTCCACCATTTCTAAATTCACTTCCTTATAATTTTTTATATGTAACATGTAATTGTGGTATTACATATATTTCCCTTATAAATTACACAACCGTTTATATTTTGTAATTTACATATTGCTTACGAATAAAATATGTTTTACTCACCAAATTTCACACTTCCATTATATGTAGCTATATCCCAATCAAACCATTTTAGATCGTAGCTACATTCTATTTATATATAAGGTGTACTAATCTTTAAACTACTGAATAACTTTACGAATGCACATTTTCATGGTGTATGGTTGTCACCAACATTCCACCTATATAAAACATAAGCCTATATATCTTTTTCACATTTGTTATTTCACAACTCCATATCAATTTATTAAAAATGTATAGCATTGATTACCACTCAACAAATTTTCTCAAGTGCCAAAGCATTGACTTCACCATTGATCAAAGTGGTGGACAATTAATGTTTCTGCTCGGGGGTTTGGTGAGAGCCCATGATGCTTCATGACCCAATATGGTAGGATGGAGAACATGCCTCCTTTTTTGTGTCCATACTCCAATCCATTCCGTGCACAAGGTATACCTAGATTTTATTTACTTACTATATTCTACTATAGCTGTATTGCATATTATTTTTTATGAATTCTACAAGTCTTTATATTATGTAATTTATTTATTTTCTACAAATGGTACATGTTTATTACACTAAACTTCGCATTATCCTTTCATGTTTCTAGCTATACTAAACCCAAAAAATCCTCCTTCATGGACCATTTGATGCCATTAGATTGATTGTATAAAGTCAACAACGACCAAAACATTGCTTTCACCATTTATCATAGTGGTGGACAATTTATTTTTTTCCTTGGGGGTTTGGTGAGAGCGCATGATGCTCCATGAGCCAATATGGTAGGGTGGAGATCAAGCCTTGTTTTCTTTTGTTCATACTGCATTTCGCCACATGCACCAGATATGCCTAAATTTCATTTACTTCATTTCTCCTATTACAAGTACATAGAAAATTATGTATTATAAAATATACAACTTTGATATCTCCTGATTTACATATTGTATATGAATTAGAGATGATCACTGCACTAAAATTCACACTTTGTTGTTATTCTTCGAAAGCATACTCTAGCCCTAATGTGGATTTCAATGACCTTCTATAAAGTCATGAGGGGCCAAAACATTGCTTTTACCATTGATCACAGTGGTGAACAATTTATTTTTTTGTTCGGGGATTTGGTGAGAGTGCATGGCGCTCCATGACCCAATATGGTAGGGTGGAGATAAGGCCTTCTTTTCTTATTTTCATATTGCAATCTAGCATGTGCACAAGTATGGCTATATTTATTTTATTTCATTCCTTGTATTACAGGTGCATTGCATATTATGTATTATAAATTATATAACTCTTCATATCTCCTGATTTACATATTTTGTATCAAATACAGATGATCACCACACTAATCTTCACATTTTTTTGTTATTCTTCCAGAGCATACTCTAGCTATAATGGGAATTTTGATGAAATAATGTGTTATAAACGATGTTTCATAATAATGATAGTGACTGCAAAATCAGTAACAGTGGTTAAATAGACAATTAGATCATAATATACTCTATATTGATTGTAATAAGCAATATTCATTTCACCATTGATCATAGTGGTGGACAATGTATATTCTTGCTCAGGGGTTTGGTGAGATTCCATGAGGCTCAATGACCCAATATGGTAGGGTGGAGAGTAGGTCTCATTTTATTGTGTTTCATTTTATATTTCTTATGTGCAAATCTCTATATTTTTGAAATAATATCTAGACAAAATTCATGTGTTTCAGGTTATGGTTGCAATGCAATAAAATAGTTAATTTTATACACTTTGTGTTAGATTCCATTGGGCATTGTTGATTATTGTTCTCTTGCTTAAGCTATACTATTTCATTTTTGAGAATGTGTTGTTGAAAAGGCTATATTGTTTCAATTTGATGTTATACAGTTTTTTTCAATTGCTATTATCTAGCTCAGGTTATATTGTCTCATTTTCAATAAGGTTATGTTCAAAAGGCTATATTATGTCAATTATCTATAGGGTGCTATTGAGAAAAGCCTATATTGTTTGTTAAAATAAATATTGTTTTGTTTATAGTTGTGTTATGTGGCTATCATTTTGCATTGGTGTTTTGGCTATGGTTTTGTGAGTTTCTCTGTTTGGGTCACTATTGAAACCAATGTTGGTTGATTTATGGCTTTTGTTTTGTGCTTATGGTTGGAACAAAATAAAATAGTTAATGTTGTACACTTTATGTTTGGTATAATATTAAAGATTTGTTTGAACATTGACTACATTCATACAAAAATCTCTATTTTTAAATCTTGTGCCAAAATGTATCTCCTATTGCAAATCAATAATATAATAACCTTTCAGATAATTCTATTATGTTTGACATTAGCATACATACAAATATGTACATAGGGGTAATAAAATATAGTATCACTACACGCAACTGTTAGTTTATTTTCTTCCTTTTTTTGTTTGTATTTTATTGATTTATTTTAAGTGGATGAGCCTATTTTAGGTGTTTCTTTTTTTTCAATTTATTATTTTTGAAACTTTTTGTATTGCTAGTGTTTAATCTTTTTCTTTTCTTTTCTTTTTGTTGTCTTTTAATTAAGTTGGTATTGTTGTTATCTTTGTTCATTTTCTTGCAATTAATGTGGTTTTCTTTCCATTTTTGGGGATGTCTTCTCCTTGATTTGACCTTGAACCTTGAATAGTGTGCATCCTTCCTCTCTTCCTCTCTCTTTATAGTTACTCCAAGTTTGCAATCAACCATTCCTCCTCTTGCTATCTACCTTCTTGATGATGGTTCATAGAGTGTGATCCGAAACATTGATGAAACAAAGTTTTAACACAATCAAATGCAGTCTAAACAAATTTATATTTTAATTATTCTTTTGGGTGCTCTCCAAATATTCTTACATTCTCCTTGAAAATATCCTCTAAGATTTCATTTTTCCAAATTGTTAATCAAAATAAGGTTTTCATTGGATGGCCTAAGATTTCCATTACTTACCTCATGATTCTAGAAGTTTAGGCTTGCTTTCGGCTCACATACAAGGTATTTCCTTATGTGCTAAATGGATCATCATAACTATATAAGGCAAGGAAGGTTATGAATGTTTGGAATTGCAATATATTAGCTTTGGAGTGTCAACTAGTTGTCTAACCTAGAAGAGCCTTGACTTAGGCACTCTTCTTACCATACAAAACACATACCAAATATATGGTATTTTTAGTTACCAAAGTTATTTGAAAAGCCTAAGAAAGCATCAAATCATGGCACCGTTGCATGGGAAATTGCTTTGCAAATGGTATATCTTTCTATTTAGCATCCAATTAAGTGGTTTATAGTTCTCCCTTCTCAAGATCAACTATAGATAGAGGACCTTGGTTGCAGGCCTTGAAATCATTTAACTAAGCCATTTATGCATTGCCAAATTTTAATCACAAAGCGACCAAGAACTTCATCCCCTATCTTTGCAAGATTAGGATACCTATATATATTTTTTATCAATAATGAACCTCCCTAAATTCTTCAAAAAATTAGGGTCATTTATCTCAAGCATTGTTGTAAGAATTCAAAATTGTACTAAAAAATGCCCCTTCAAAACTATAGATTTCATAATGGCTACATGTAGTTATGCCCCCATATTCCTATGGTGGGTCATCTTCATATTTAATGATAGTTCTACCCATTTGTTGGGATTTGGTATCACATGTTCTAATAAATTTACTTGGCTAATTTGGCTCCTAAATTAGCTAACTTTTCTTGGTGCATATTATATGAAGGCCTCCCTATAGGTAGTTAGTTAACTCAAATGGGTGTTCTCAATCCATGT